>JACXGI010012439.1:0-22720 GCA_016801175.1 Esox masquinongy | reverse complement strand
ATACGGGGACAGAGACAGTATAGATGGAGTGTTGTCTGTTCATATGAGGTGCGGTATACTGTATACGGGGACAGAGACAGTACAGATGAAGTGTTGCCTGGGAGAATCTCCCTGCTGGACGGAGGTTTCTAGACAGATGTGAAGGTGTGGCTTCTACAATAACAGTAACAGTTGGAACAGAGGTCTTGTCAAAGAAGAGCCTGGTAACGACACTGTTCGGGTTGTGGTACGAGGTCTGAAAAGAACCCTTGAAGCCACAGAAGCCACGAAGACTGAATGAAATTAGAAAAACAGGGATAGATGGATGGATAGATGGACGGAGAGAGAGATAAAGGGATTATAGAAGGAGCCAGAGAGGTTGAGGAAGGTGAGGGAATGATTCCATAACTATTTTAGCCTAGATCTACATCCTCATCCTCTGAAGTAGTCATCCTTGGCTCCTAATGGTGTTGTTTCCTGAACTATTCAAGGATTCTGGTACATTCCGTTTCTCAAGGTATATTGTCTCTACTAAAATCTGTCTTCTCCTCAGGTAGTGTTTTTACATTTAACATCGCCTCAGGTTGTGTCTTTCAATCTGTCATTGTCTCAGCATGTCTTTTTGAATGAATGTTCTCATCAGGTGGTGTTTAAAAAGTGCCGGGTGATGGAGAACCTCAGTGGCGTGTATTCACGGACACCAGGGTATGACGTTTAACCAATCAAATCACATGATTATTATAAAAACAATTTATTTTCAATTTCTTCTCAATGTTTTCACAGTAATTTTGCAAATGTCTGAATGTTTACTGAAAAAATATGTAATGACAGAAGGGCGAAACAGTGCCCCTCTGTCACAGGATGCATAGCCCATGTAACTGATGCTGTCTGGCCATCTAGAGTATCACATCTAGTCGTCCATACTTCTTAATTGATTAATGTCATTTAGAATTTCCCATTTTTTTAGATATTTTTTGTTGTTGCTATTTACCATTGAGCTGAGCAGGTTGGCAACATGAAGAGGAGGATGGTATTGACCTTCCTCTAGTAATGTATTTTTACGTGACTTTAGCATGGACACCAGGAAGAGTAGCTGCAACAAGTGCATTAGCTAATGTTAAACAAGAACTCGTATCGATCCAATTTGAACTAGGTTGTTTGGAGTTGCATCCTAATATTTGCATCACAAATGTGTTAGTTTGGCAGAAATGCTTTCTGAATTTTTTTTTAAGCTATATTGAGGGTAAATGTAGCAATTTAACACTAGCCAACCATCCATAAACTCCAGTTACTTCATTGGGTCTGAGTACAAACTATAGTTGAGAACCATAGTGTTAGATGATGTATTAGGCTAAGAGCAGAGATTTGATTATGTTGATACTGGAATGGTGCTGAAACAGGAGGCAGCTCTTTGTTTTCTTTCTGGCTTGTGGTAACTACGTGGTTTTAAATCAACATGCCCAGTTGTTTAGTTGTCTGAAAATCGGGCTTGGCTTTCTGTGTAGGACATGTTACAAGCAATATTCTTTATGGACTTCACCAGATAGATCGTGCGGTTTAAACTACCCACTGTGTGAATGTTGTCTTCTTCTTGTGTTAGCTTTATGGTGGCTTCGCCTATGAATAACGACTTATAAAGTTAAAAAACAAAATAAATAATCACAACTCAAGTTGTAATATAACTTTTTTGCTGGCTTGGATCCCAGGTGTTTTTAAACACCCCCTCCCACTGATCAGCATGTCCACTGTCTGTGAATCCTCCTCTAACCTCTGATTACACTGAAAAGGGCAGCCTGAATCATCAAACAGAACATTCGATACCAATAGCAGAAGTCTCTCCTCATGCCTCCCTGTCTGGTTAACAGTTTCTTCACACCCTGCCCTCCATACTGGGGGTTGGGACACTCCATCATGGAACAGCGTGTTTGCACACCAATCAAGTTTCTTCTGAGCTGCCGCAATTTTGTTTCGCCTTTAGCTTTACCAGTATATTTAGCATTTTCTCATGTTGGTTTTGGCTGGTTTTGTTTTTTCGGCCACTGTTGATCGGGCTAGCGGCTAGTTGGAAAAGAAACGAAGAGAAGAAGTCACTTGAAAGCCACTTAGATTGCTATTGTTGATGCCTGGCCGGCCATGTCACAGGAGGCGTGGGCTGATTGATGGGTGGGTGAGGGAGGGGGGCGGATGGATTGGTGAAGCGTGTTAGGGTGGAGATAGGGTGTGCCCTCTTACATCAGTGTTTTGGTGCATTCTTTTGGGTGTGTGTGTGTGTGTGTGTGTGTGGGCATAAATGTATCTGTGTGTTTATATGTGAGTGTGTGTTCATGAGGCTTGTGGCCTGTCAGTAGAAAGGAATGATTAATGGGCCAGTCCAGCATCGGGGATCAACACACTGGGCCACAAAGCCTGAACATGCTACTCCTCCCTCCATCCCTCCCTCGCTCCATCCATTCCTCTTTCGCTCCTCTCTCTATAACAGGCTTGTTTTTACACCTGCTCTCGCCTTTGGTCGACTCTGCCAAAAAGTATCTTTCTCTCTCTCTCTCTCTCTCTCTCTGCGATCTGTGCATCTGTACTATGGTGAAACGGGGCGGTAGCGGGGAGAATCGGCCCTAATGAAAGCCCAAAAGGAAAGGCGGCTTGAGGGGCGAGGGCAACAGAGCAAAAGTATACAAATGTTTATGTTTGACTCGACAAATCAAGACGTGAGGTCATTGATGATTGATGAGGATTGAGTTGTCAGGGGCGGGGCATGGTGTGTTTGTGTGCGTCTCTGTGTGTGTGTGTGTGTGTGTGTGTGTGTGTGTCTGTCTGTGTTTGATCTTAAGGCCGTTCTGTGGTGCAAAGGAAGCCTGAGGGGTCGGAGATAGAGAGCAGATATGGTGTTGACGGTTTGAATGATTGTACTCTGTGAGGACTCAATGAGCTCAGAGCTCCAGGTGTCCTCCTGGGTCAGGCGACTGTGGGGGTGGGGGTGTCGGAGGGGGGTTCAGGGATGTGGGGTTTAGGTGACTGGGGCTGGGTGTGACGAGGGGTCGCTTTCACTGACTGACCGGTCAGCAGACCTGCCGTGGCAGGTGTCTGGTGTGTTGTAGGAGGGGACAGGGACGGGTGTCCTGATTGGCTGCTCGGCTGTCTCCTCTAGCCAACTGTCCTGGCACACTGCCACAGGTGGAAACATACGTGTGTGTGTGTGTGTGTGTGTGTGTGTGTGTGTGTGTGTGTGTGTGTGTGTGTGTGTGTGTGTGTATTTGTGTTTGGAAATGGGGCTGTGTGATTAATGAGAGTTTCAATTTTCAGAGACAACCATGGCAGGGTGTGACGAAGAAATGCCGTAGACCTTCGTGATTTCAACATACACGCGCGCACACACGCGCTCACACACACACACACACACGCGCACACACACACACACACACACATACACACACACACACACACACAGTTCCAGTAAACCAGTACTGACAGTAAAACACCTGTCTTCTGTGTCAATAACAGCTTCAGCTTCATGGTTCTGTGTCTTTGTAAAGACTGCTTTAATACGATTTGCTGAGACCGCTTGGTGAGTTGTGCCGATAACAGCAGTAGAAATGTCGAGAGACAGTTTCGAGGAGTTCATGCACGCCTTCTCCTTCCATCCAGTTCATAAAGTTCCAGCAGAAGAATTAGACCCACTGTGATGGCTATTATTAGTGGTGTAAAACCTAGCCTATGCAAACCAACTCTGACAGGACAAATGAAAGTCATCAAAAGCACATTTGCTCTCTCTCTTCCTATTTCTTTAGCTCATTCTCTTCCCTGTTATCTCTGTTTCTCTCTCTCGTCTCTCTGTTTATCTTTCTGTTTCTCTTGTTCTCTCTGTTTCTTCCTCTCTCTCTTTCTCTCTCTCTCTCTCTTTCTCTTCTGTCTGTAATAGGAAGAAGGGGATTAAAAGTTCTAAAATACTCTGAAGAGAAAATTGAGAAGCACAGAATTAGTGGACGAGAATATGATCGCTGCTACATGCGGTTTTACCAAGTTCTTCTGTGGAGCGTCACTTCACTGCAGATGTCCTTGGCAAAATAACTTTTCCTTCAGATAGAAAGAACCTGCTTTGTCCATTTCCTATCCAAATGAATCATCACATTCTCATGTATAATTTAGAGGGATTGCATCGCAACTGTGTTGACGTTTATAGCCACAGAAGGGGAACAACCATTTACCACCTAGCAACCTTTCGTCTTAAATGTTTTCCTTGCAAAGGGCAAACCTAACTGTTAATGGCCATCGTGTGTTATGAAGTCACTCACTACGTAAACCAACCCGAGAGATGTAAATATAACACATGCTCTCATCTTTGGATAGATGGTATAGGGACACTGTAAGCACTGCACACACACACACACACACACTCATACACACACACACACACACACACACACACACACATACAGACACAAACATACACACACACACACACACACACACACACACACACACACAGACATCACACAAATAGAAGTGAGCACATGCATGAATTCCAGCTCTGCAGTTCTGATGAATTTCACGTGTCATTCCAATGTGGTGAGGGTGGAGCGACTTCACCAGGCTCCAGGCTGGTCTCAACCAGCACCACCAGACCTGGGCCCTGCCTACCTGCCATCCCTGGAAGGCTAAAAGAGACAACTGGGGGAGGAGAGGCTAGCATTGGCGTCATGCGGATATTCCTGGGTACGATGGCAGCCTGTAGGGCTGCTCTTATCTCCTGCTCAACTCTAATGGCCTGGCGTTAGGATTGAGCCTGGACACAGACAGCTACAGAGTGCTGGGATAGGTCAGCCACAATAGAGAAGGGAAAAGGTAGCAGCTAGCATGGCCTCTTTAGGAAGCATTGTGTCCCCTGTTGCCCAGCAGGAGAGGGTGGGAAGGAAAATCACACACTGTGTAGAAGATACCTTCCATGATACTCCACACACAAACCCGATGTGTGTAGTTGAATAGACGCCTGTAAGTCTACGGAGAGAGCAGCAGTAGTGACAGCTGTTGGTCCACTGGGTCTGTAGTGACCATCTCTGCTCTGGTTCTGGCAAATTAGGGCAGACAGATGGACAGATAAATAGACAAACAGGCAGGCAGGCAGAGAGACAGACAGGCAGTGCCCCCTGCCTCTACACTAATCTGACCTAATGCCTTCTCAGGAACTTGATAGTCATTTATGTTACAGGGATACCCTGACAGACAGGCAGACAAACAGAGGATGTTGCACAAATTATCCCCTATTCCAAACAGTATTCCACTACCTTTGACCAGAGCCTTATGGCCCAGTTCACTATGTAGGGTATAGGGAACCATTTGGGATGCGGGAAAAGAGGATGTATCCCATCCCCCTCTTCAGAGGATCTTGCAGGCCCTTGCGACTGGACGTTCTCCATTTGATCCCTCTTGTTGTTGACCCATTCATCAGGTGTAGTTGTGTACTACTAACCACGCATGGACCCCTCCCACTAACCACCTACAGACCCCTCCCACTGACCACGCATGGACCCCTCCCACTAGCACCCTACATACCCCTCCCACTGACCACGCATGGACCCCTCCCACTAACCACCTACAGATCCCTCCTACTAACCACGCATGGACACCTCCTACTAACCACCAACAGAACCCTCCTACTAACCACACATGGACCCCCCCCCACTAACCATATACAGACTCCTCCTACTAACCACACATGGACCCCTCCCACTAACCACCTACAGACCCCTCCTACTAACCACCTACAGACCCCTCCTACTAACCACCTACAGACCCCTCCTACTAACCACCTACAGACCCCTCCTACTAACCACCTACAGACCCCTCCTACTAACCACTTATAGACCCCTGCTATTAACCTCTTACAGACCCCTCCTACTAACCACCTACAGACTCGTACTGCTACCACTAATGGACCCCTTCTACCAACTAACCATGGACCAGTTTTAATAACCCCCACTGGCCCCTCTTATTAACCACCCAAGGACCCACAAACTTGGCCACTCCTACTCTTCTTCTTTCTCCATCTCTTTCAAATATGCATGCATGAGTGCATACACCCACAGTTCAGATTCTTTATCCTTGTGGAGAAACAAAATTCCCATTATTCCCATTAAACATCTTATTCTCTCTATCCCCTAAACCTAACCCCTTACTCTAACCCTATTTCTAATGCTAATTGTAACCACTAAGCTAAAGATAGACATTTCACTTGATGGGAGCAAAATGTCCCCAGGGCTTAATGTTCCTCATTTTTTATGTTGCTGTGATTTTTGTTCCCCATCAAGATATTAACCACACACACACACACACACACACACACACACACACACACACACACTGAAACAGTTCATGGCATGGAAAGTGTAGGGAGTTTTCCTATACAGCAGATATGTTTTCAGCTGCTCTCACGGTATACATGCTTCAATGCGCCATCAGGTGGGTTAAATTTACTGACAGTGAAATAATTATGGTCTTGAAAGTGTATACATCTAAATAAATCTAAAGGAAAACATAATGGTGCATATCAGTTAAATTAAAGGAAGCTGTGGAATAATGCAGGGACATTCAAAAGACGTAAAAGAGATGCATACAAGCATATTATATTTACATAAACTTTAAAAGCTGTCAGTCCTTGTAACGAGAAGGTCACCCATTGAAAGCAGATGGGAATACGAGCTAGCCACATATGAAATACAGATATATAACATTGTTACATATAGAAAGGATAGAACAAAAATGCGCGCAGAAATACACACACACAGACACACACACACACACACACACACACACACACACATAGAGAAACACGTCCGTAGCACCAAGCTGTCCCACTGTGATAAGCTTGTTGCATTTTCATCAGCACTCTGCTGCTCTGCTCTGATTGAACCATTATCATAAGAAAGACTTCCTACAGCCAGGACGCCTCCCTATGGACGCTGATTCATGTTCAAAGTTGGGATTAGGTCATTTCAACCCTCAAATCTCCTCAAATACGGCGAGAAACAAACAGATAGATAATTACCACAGCCTTGGTGGAGAGGAGGGGAGGAGGAGATGTGAAGATATTTTGATACGTGTGTTGTACGCATGTGTGTTTTTTTGCGTGTACATGTGTGCGTGCTTCTTTCCATCTTACATGAACCCTCCTCTCTCTCTGCACTTTTTTAAACAGCTAATCACAGCTCCCAGTCATAGCTGGCCGAAAACAAAGGGGGGTAGTAAAACCATGTGTTGACAGAGAGAGAATTCTCAGGATCTGTGGAGGAAATAGAGTCCGTCCAAACCTTTTGTTTTGTCACTGTAATAATATTTCTCTGCATACCTGGGAAGTGTTTATGTGCCATGGATGGCAGACGCTTTGATCCACAGGCAGTATACAGTCATGCGTGCATGCAGAGCCATAGCTAACGCAGGGAAACGTTGATTTGATTTAGGGGGCCCATGGCTTGGCAGGGCCCAATGATTGTAATAATATCAGTGTTGTCTATAAGTCAGGGGGCCCAAGGATAAATCTTTTTAGGTGGCTCGGGATTCCTGGCGATGGCCCTGCATGCACACTTTAGACGTATGGCAGCTTCCTGGACTCTCGTCGCCGAGAAAAGAGGAGGAGCTACAAACAAGCAGCAAAAGCTGATAGACAACAACAATTTATCTCCCAGGTGGGGAAAAATACAAAAATACATCCTAAAAATACATCCTACAAAATACATCCTCTTGATCTGTTTTGTCGTTGGTTTAAAATCCCTCGCTATGACCTTGATCCCTTTGTTTGAAGAAGAAACGGTTTATGCAAATCTAACAGATCCAAGCTAAGCCAAATGCCATGGTGGAGTTTGAAGAAGGAATAGACGAGGCGAAGAGGATATGTATGGAATGGGACTGAAGATGAAACAGCACTTCGCTAATCAACACTCCACTGTTGCAAAGACCCATTTCTCCCTCCACCCCTTTATCCCTTCATCCCTCACTCCTTCCTGCTATTCTGCCCTCAATGAAATGAAAGGGCCTGTATCATGTCAAATCTGAAAAGCAGCCCAATTTTCAGGTAGGTAAATTAGAGATTGTGTTAATGTTATCCTAAATTACACACTATCCCCTATGAAATGCACGGCTTTCCACAAGGTCTCACACAGTTTGGTCAACTAGGAATTGGCTACCATTTGGGATACAGCCCTGTCACATTTCCCAGGGGTTTAATTTCCCTCACACAGGAGGAGCTTTAGCTAATCAGACTTCTCATTTCGTCTCTTCACAACTTCAAAGTTCATCATATTTTAGACAAAGATCATCTTTACTGACTGTAACTACTTCAGTTTTTTTGCCAGGATGAGTAGATAAATCAGTAAAGCCACTTTAATCCCTACATGACTGCATGACATGTACATTCATTGTGCTTTACACGTGTGGTGTCTGTTAGTTTGGCTAAGCACAAGAGAAACCTATAATTGAATGAAAGTAATATGCAATAGGCCACTAGTGAATAGAAACTTTGTTTAACAAGTTACATTTCACACAGAAGTTTAAGACTCTCTGTGAAAGCTTAGAGACTCCATGTGAAAGTTGTGGCTTTGACTCTGGGGAATCAAAGCCACAACGTAGCATGCTCTAGCAACTGGAAGTACTTACACAAAATCTCATCACTGTCCGGTATAACAGTAAGGGCTAAGCGTCATCTATTCGCCCTGTTACATATCTGTAGTGTAGTGGTGTTTTGAGGCAAAACTAACATCTTCTCTGTGGTGTACTGTAGTGGTGCTTCACTCCTTCCCATAACCAGCCCCCTGTAGTTGTGGTGTACTGTAGTTGTGCTCCCTTCCCTGCTTCATTGATTCCAGAGGTTATTAACACATAATCAAGGAAGTAATCACCCCAGGGCCGACCCTCTCCTGTCCAAAATCGTACCCTAACGTAAAGTAGTGCTTTACTTTAGACCAACACTCATGAGACTCTGGACTAAACTAGTGCACTATACTGTATGCAGTTAACAGGGCACCATTTGGGACACCCTCCTTATGGTTCTGTCAACCTTATGTTCTTGAATGAGAAAATCACCATATTACTCTGAGGAAGGATAATTGGTTATATTAACAAATGCGGGAAGAGGGCTAGCTACGACGCTGCAATTAACGCTAGAGAGCAGGGACGTGATTACCGTTGATTGGTGAAAATGACAATTTAATAAATCCTAGAAATGTTTTGTTCATTAACACAATCTGCAGGTGATATTATTAATGATGAGTTAATTTCGGAAAGGAAATTAATGGAATTCAGTATTATTGATTAATTGTTACTAAAACTGGTAGGCTCATGTTTTGTTAACATATTGTCATGTACAGGATTCATATTGACGGTAGTGTGATGCATTAGGACCTCGATGTATGAAAAAATATTCCTAGCACTGAAATCATACCATACCAGTAATATTCATGTCAACCACACACGCAGACACACACACACACACACACACGCACACACACACACACACACACACACGCACACACACGCACACACACACACACACACACACACACACACACACACACACACACACACAAACAACTATCGCCCTTGCCATTGTCTGTCCCTCCTTGAGCTGACTTAAAGCAGCTATTGAACAGACCTGGAGAAAAAACAGTCCAGTGCACATGAACAACCTGACCGTTCCCTCTCTCTCCTCATTGAGGTAAGCCCAGAGGCTTTGAGCTCCCTTTGTATGTCGCTGCACTTTGACACAATGGCCACAAAGAGAGCTCCGTCTCCACCTATCATGCAGCCTGAGAGAAAGGCCGGACCGGGCATTCAACCCACCATTAACCCCTGAGCAAGGCTTTTAGGGGTCAAAGAATGGAGGAGCTACAGCATTAACTTGCTATAGTACACCCCTCCACCTCTACCTCCCTCTCTACAAGCCCCCTCCAACCAGCCAGTCCCATGACCCTTCTGTCCCATTGTCCACAGAGTGATGGATTCCGCTTACGTAACACAGGAGAAGACAAAAAAATGGAGAGTAGGATTGCAGAAGGGTCCGGGGATCGATGCTTGATTGGCAACTTAGCTTCCAAACCTGCCGGGCTATATTTATAACAAGGCGACTCGGGCCTGGCCTGAAAACAACTCAACGCTGAAAAAGGCATGCCCTAACAAAAGTCTGACTACCGATACATAATCGTAATGATAAAGGAAGTCCCGGCGCCTTTCCTCCGGCGGTTTAACTTGACCCGGGTCTGTGGTGAATGAACGCTGATGGAGGAGAGGAGCAGTGAAAGGGAAGAGAGGCCAGGGTTAGTTAACAGAGAGCAGGCCCCGAATAAGATCAGGGATAATGCAGATCACAGCGGTGAGGGTGTGCTAAGGAAGGCTTTGAAGCACAAGGACATTAGAAATGCTAAATACTGATGCCGGACCAGCTGATCACCATAGCCTGCAGCAATCAATAAGTGAATGGAGACCAGGTGGTGACTGCGCAAATTAAAAACTAGAGAAACCGGAGGGAGGGAGGGAGAGAGGGAGAGAGAGAGAGAGAGAGAGACAAGGAACAAGTGAGCGGGGAAGAGAACAGATGAAGGAGTGCGATGGAGCTAAAGCACAGTAGTGAAAAAAACTGAAAGCGAGAGTATAAATGATTGGACTGCCCTGCACAAGCAAGGATCAATGACTAGATTAAGTACAGGAGGTGAATAAATGATCGTAGCATAGCTGCCTGCGTAGTGGAGCCCTGAGGCAGGACATGTATTTAAGATGCCTCTCAGATGACACAGTTAAGTTTAATGCTATGGTATGGAGATGCACTGAATCAACTCCTCCTTTGTAACTTCGCTTAGGTTTTTAGTTTTAACTCCACTGCGCTCTACCTTTTCCTTCATCTCCCTTTCTTTCATCCCCTTTGCTTTCCTCTTCACTTTATTTTTCTTCTCCTCCACTCCACTGATATCCATTTTCAAAGGGATTGTATCGTTGCTGGAAAATTCTTGCTTAAGAGTTTTTGTACGTTTAAAACCATGGTGCATGGGGTACATTTCCTGTTTGTGTTTGTGCTTTTTGTTGTCGCAGTATTTAGTTGTGGAGGTGGAAGAATCTGCAGGCAGGATGTGCTGTGCTGGTAAATTCATTTTGGATCAGGTTAATGCGACCATACAAACCTTTTTTTTTCTTAGTTTTACGGGCCTAAAAATGACCAGATGTAAGCCAGATGACGGATCCAATGAGATTAAATGAAAAAACTAAGCAATGTAGAAGACATTGTCAAAAGCACCATATAATCATTTACATTCTATCACTTTAGCAAGAATTAGGTTGACATAACAAAAATGAAACAAAGGAACAGAGTCAATTAGCCTTTTTCTTTCTTCACTGGATCCTTTCTCCCACAAGGTTCAACCCCCAGCCTCTTCTACTCCCGATGGGTTATCCCAGTGTCTCTTACTGGCCAGTAGGGCTACCACAGATTGGAATTATTTTATTTTATTTTCACAGTTCATATGTTTTGTGTGGTAAATTGTAAAGAAGATTAAGCTAATTCTTTGTGGATTGTTATATTTTGTACCAATAAAGCTTTCTTAAATATTGTCTTATTTGCACCATGACATTTCTGTCAGATATTACATGTGCATTGTATATAATTATCCTATGAAACAGACAGAACCAAATCATGACAGTCAAAAAAAAAGATACAAAGCAGTTGTTCTCAAACTAGGGACTACAAACCCCTGCAGTCCATTTCCTTCAGGTTACCTTTTAATGCACAAATAAATGAAAAATCAAAACAAAACCAGAGTAATATCAAAACATGTATGTTTTACTTTAATATTTAAATAAAAAACATTTCATTTATCCCTGTATTTTACCAGGTTAAGCAAGTGAGAACATTTGCATTAACGACATGGGAAGCAATAAGGGTTAACTGCCTTGCTTCTATTACACTTTGGTTATTGGACAGATGTTTTAAATTCTAGGCTACCTGCTGCCCCAAATATGCCCCCGATAATGTGCCTTAATTACAAAGATTTGTCACCAGCAGTGGCAAATATGTGCTGAAGTTTGCAAAGAAACTGAATCATGGATTACAGTTTCTCTTGGATTATCGAACATTCCAACATCAAGTTTAAAAAGGTTCAATTATCCTTCAAGATTGAAAACTGCAAATTTTCTCTTTGCCTCAAATCAAATTGTTCATAATGCTGGAAATTAGCTTGAACTACCAATAGGTGGGCATTTATAATGTTCCTATGCAGTGTTCAAAATGTTGTTCGTTCACTGAAGACATAATGAAACTCCTTGTATGCTAATTGTATGTAACTTGAGTTGGGCTGTGATTATAAGGGGGTCCCCGAGGAATTTGCTATTACAAAAGGGGCCCCAGCCCCAAGAAGTTTGAGAACCACTGGTCTACATCTCAGTGTGGTTGCGTCACCAAATCAAGCTCTTAACAAGGGCACTGCATTTTGGTCCAGCACTTTCCAGGTTGAGGGAGGGATGCCCAAGGGGGGTTACTGTGTCATATCGTTCCCTCGCAATAACTTGATGAGTCCTGCTAACCGAGGTCGTTAGTCGAAGGATCCTTCCCCACCGAGCGCGTTGATCCGGCTGACCTCCTCATTAGGCAAATGTGTGTTGCGAAGCTGCCCGGCTTGGCATCTATCAATGTCCCAATCGTCAATTATTCCTGGCCTGTGGGACGGTATAGGATGTTAAGAAATTGGTAGAAAATGTGAAATATAGGGACATTTTGAGTTCCTAAAGGTGAATGTCCATGTGTGTTAAACCAGCTTGCTATTAACACTAACAGAACATTCAGAGTGTATCTCCACTAGTGCGTAATCAAACCCTGATGGGAAAACACGCCACTCTGCAAGGCCCACTGCTTCCACTGTTTCGAATTTGGCAACTACACATTCTGAGTGGCATGGTGCGGCCGGTGGAGGGGTGACACGGGGTGAGGTTTAGGTGAAGGTGAGGCCGAGTAATTGAGGAGCCCTAGACAGATGAATCACCCCCTCAACACTCAAACAAGCCTTTGTGTTTGGGAGCCTTCTACGAGCTTCTCATGTGGGATAATGAGTGACTAACACACCACATCATGATATACAACGAGCCGGAGAGAAGTGGCTCCTTTGTATTGCATGTACTTGCCTGTTAGGGTTTTATTCCCCTTTAATGACTCTCATTTAGTTTTTTTTTTCCCATCTGACAACAGTAGAGCACTTAAATTCCATGACATTTAACATTTAATTTTGCTCCCCTTTCATTTTAGATGAGTGCAAATTGTTTGCTCCTTTTTATTACCATTTTATGATGGCTAGAAGTTTCCAGTGACTGACTCGTCAAAGCAAGCCATGGCAGATTGATGGGGTTCTAGAACCCGAGGAAAACCACAGGATTCTAAGGTTTATACATGTGTTCACATCCCCAACTTGTCCACATTATTATCAACATGTGTAAAAGGGCCAGAACAGAACCAGGTATAAACAGGGCATCTATGGTGTCCCTAGGTGACTGTTACACTGATGTTTGGTGTAAAGCTTATGAACATTCGGAATACATCTATCACATGAATTGCAGTGCAACTTGCTTTTGTTAAGGTACATCTGTGCCTTGCCCATAGGCTTAAGGAGCTATTGCATTTAACCATAAACATATTCTTTTTTGTTATAGGTATGAAGGGTTGGGGCACTGAGGGTTCCAACAATTTGAGTTTCCCTAAAACAAAAGTGTATTATGAAAAATGTATCCAGCGAAAGATGGAGCGCCTCAAATAGCCAATGGTCTCCAGAATGTTTGATTTATAGCATGTGAAACTGCTTTTCTCCGTTCTGCTCTAGGTAAAGCAAGGAACAAAACAAAGCACAAAAAAAAAACGCTACAGAGTAAGTCCAGTGTGCCTTAATCAATCTCCCATTATCTTCTCTTTACTGTGGATGTAGCATACCGAAGCATTCTCAAGGACAGGGGAAGGCAAGCCGAGTCGTGGAAGGCTGCAGGCTCTTCATGTTTTTCATTTAACTGACCTGGAAGTCCAGGTGGGTTGAATTAAGGCAATCACTGAACTGGTCCATTACCCCAATTGGTCAGGTGTGGTGCTGAGTTAGAACGAAATTCTGCAGGACCTGCTGCCCCCCCCCGCAGCCACCCCACAGCCCCCCCCAGCTACAAGTTTGCCTTCCCTTACTCTTACGATTAGCTAGAAGTCGTACCTCAACCCATTTTCCGTCTTCAATCCCCCTTTTCCGCCTGCTGAGTTGAAAATAGCGTTGCAGGGTGACATTTCATGGGCCGCGTCATCTAGGGCTCCGGCGGAGTTCATTACACCATACGGCGTTAGCCACCATGGTCCCGGGGAGCCTCGGACACCGCAGGGTTTTTCATTTACCTGACATGGAGGACCAGATGTGTCACATTTAGCTAATCACTGGACTGAGTGGCTCAGCTGGTCAGGTGTGGAGACTACTTGGACCAGAATGCATCAGTAAGGCCCGGGAACAGGACGGCCTACCCTACTACATATGGTACATGGTGGTACATTTGGAAAGCAACCTAAATCATTCCTCCTGCTGAAGGAACCCAGGGGTTTTACACTACTAAAACACTAGAAAATAGTCTTTTATCTTCTAATAGGATCCGGGCCCCGCCCCCCATCCAACTGTCTGCCCTCTGTTCATTATCTAATCGAGGCACTGGCTTGTGGTGAAAGTTGGCCCGTAGAAGGACAGAGGACAAATACCTCCCTTCTCTGCCATACGAGGGTCATTTGCTACACCCTGAAATGTTCTATTGAGATGAATGCCCCTTTCCAACCTTCCTCCCTTCCTGCCTTCCTCCCACTATGGTGTCTCCCCCGAACCCTTCCCTTCTCTCTCTTATAGACAATGCATTTTTACAACAAGTAGTTAGGAGTTAATGACTGATTTGATGGGCCACTGAAAGGCGATGTGAGCTCATTGTCAGGACTTGGTGGAAAAAGAGAAAGTGAGTTCTTGGTTGAGCTCTGAAGAGGTCATTAGGGATTAGAATACTTCTGACCTCTCAGTGAAGAAAGAGAAAAAGGGGGATTGCCTCTTTTATTGTGCTTACATTGTAATTCAAATGCAGTTGTCTTTTAGAAGGGGGGATTGTAAGTATTTGCATGAATTGTTTTATTTTAAATACAATTTAAACTGCTGTGAATGTGTGTACTGGAGCATTGAGAAGCAAAGGCCCACAACATTGTATATTTATAATGTGTTGTGATGGTGTATCATGTTACACAGCTATACTGCAGCTTTACAGAGCCAAAAACATCTATGAATTGCAACCATAAAGATGGAAGGTACATGCACAAAAGATGGCAACATCATCACTGAATGCTTACACAACTAGTCTGGTCATTTTAAGAGGCAACTGTTTGACACAACAGCCATAGCAAGCAAACGAGTATAGGAGCCAATGTCAATTAGCTTTAAACAACTTTTGCTCTCAAGCTAATAGGCGTCTTGGGGTAACTAAATAAAGAACTATTTCTTTGCTTATTGTGTTCTAGAAATTCACATTATTTTCAAAGGAGCAAAGAGAATGTGAGTGCAGTGACCTCTCTGTGGTGGTCACAAGCTTCCCTTGGTGGGGCACAGCTGGCACCTCCACGTGATCTGGAAGGAATCAGGGGAACAGACATGACAGGCTCAGACCCAAACGAGCCCTCTGCCGTCCCTCCACCTGCCGCCTCTGGAACCACCACCCTGATACCGGAGACTTCCTGCTGAGAAAAGCCATGGCAACCCTGGAACCTCTCATTGATTGGCCAATCTGTTGCAAATTAGACATGGGCATTAGACAGCTTCATCAACACATCCATTAGCATATAAAGAGGAACGGACGATGCGTCCCGAATGTCACCCTAGTTCATACATAGTTCACTTTCGCTGGTCAACAGCAGTGCACTTCGCAGGGAATATGGTGACTTTTGAAACACTGCCAGAGATAAGATCATTTGGGGACATCCTAAAGTGCCCCAGGGCCCTCTGTAACGATTACTGAGGGCCCACCAGGGTTCCCGAACACACAGGCAGCCAACGAGGTGCACAGACCCCAGCCTGCCCTGTCAGCCATTTATTAGTCTCTACCTGCAGGCTATTCGGAGGCAGTAAGGGGGTGAGAGAGGGTTGAAGTTGAGTGAGGCAAGGACAGGGGGCACAGCTGGGAAACAATGCCCTAGGCCTGATAGGAATTAGGTCAGGTCAACTCTACCAGCAATCCCATAACTTCACGTCGACACTCCAGCTCGACCCTAACCCTGGCCAAATCTTAATCCCAATCCTAACTTCATCATGCCCGTCATAATCCCCATCACGGTCATCAGCGTGGTCATCCCTTGTATTTGCACTGTAGCTAATATCCCAACAACACACGTAAAGTCAATAGTCACATATGAGACCAGCTTAAAATGTAACCACTGTATACGATCAACCTGAGGTCAAACAACATTCAGTCAATACATACCACTGGACATCCATGAGATCAATGCCTGTCTTGATTTTAATGAGAATGGACATCATTAAAAGGTTGTTTGTGTTAACGAGATGTACATCCCGAGGTCCCAGTGCATTCAAAATGTGCTCAATATATCTACTCTACGTGAATCTGATTGCTTGTTGTTATTGATTCAGTCGGTTGGGAGCAGAAGAACTTTGGAGAAATTAGAGGCTCCTGATCCTGTCGATATTGATTCAATCTAATGAGTTCTAACAAGATGAAGTATTTAAATTGCCCCATAGGGCAAGAGCCTTTCTCCTGTGTCTATAGTGTGAGGCAGCTTGACAAACAAGGACGCCTCCCGGCCAGGACTGAAATCTAGGGCAGTGTGGCCACATTGCACTGCAGGTTGAATTCTGAACCCTGCTAGACCTGATACTGCTTCCATCATCTCATGGTGTAAGGTGATAATCATACTGTTATCGTCTCTGTATCTGTCTGTCTGTATGCACTGCGTCAGGGCATTTTTACTATTCAGAGGGGCAAACATCTCATGAGCAAAACCTTAAGAATCAAGAACAACATTCCAGAACAAATTGCCTTCGAGGGACAGGGACACTGAGAGAAGAGAGAGAGAGAGAGAGAGAGAGAGAGAGGGAGAGAGAGAGAGAGAGAAGAGAGTAGAGAGTAGCGGGTGCGCCGAAGTGCTTTAGACATTTCAAAGGCTTTGTCTCAGTGAAGCCCTGAGGTAACCAATCCTCACTCAGGATGAGGGTCACTGGCTCAGGAAGTAAACAAGGCCCGCGAAACAGAAGGAAGTGTTTAAGTCAGCGGAGGATGGTACAGATGGATAATAGAAGAGGGTTGTGGGAGTGGAGGGGCGTTAATCAAGTGATGAGGATGTCCGTTGGAGCGATATGAAGGAGGAAGGGAAAAATGAAGGGGGGAGGGCGGAGGAAGAGGAGGAGGGGGAAAGAGGGGGTAGGTAGGATGTGAAAGCTGAAGGACAGATAATTGATAACATATTACATTGTCATTAGGCTCAGGTGCAAGCTGACCAACTCACCAGGATGTTGAAATCCTGGGCTAATTGCACCATGGTTACTAAACCCTGACTGACTGACTGACTGGCTGTCTGACTGACTGGGTGACTGACTGGCTGACTGAGTGAGGCACTTTGTTACTCAAGGGCTACATCCTAAATAGCATCATATGCCCAATCTAGTAAACTACTTTTGACAAGTGCCCATAGGGTTCTGTTTAACAGTAGTACCCTATGAGATGAAATGGAGTGCCATTTGTGATAGCAGCCAGGTTTTCATCTCCAAGCAGACCGGTCATTAGGCAAGTCATTAGAATCCAATTGTAAGGACAGAGAGAAAAGACAGACAGCATCTGACAGTGGCCTTTGGCCATTTTGTCAAAGTTCATTGGGTAGATAAAAATCAGTGAAAACATGGAGCAGCTTTGCATGTTTAACCAGGATGCTACTAGAACACAAGCAGAAATAAAAACAAACAAAACAATCACAACAGACACATATACACACACATGCGTGTTGAATGCACGCCCACACACAATCTCCACGTATGTCCCAGCACTGAGAGAGCAAGGTGCAAAACAATGGATCATGAAGTGTCTTCGGCTGTTAGGAGGAAACAATAAATCACTGGGGACATACAGGAGAGAAGGACCAATATGAAAGAGGACTTTAAGAGAGAAAGAGAGAGAGAGAGAGAGAGAGAGATTGTAGAGGAATAGAGAATATATTTTAAGTGCTAGTGGGTGCTGAGATCTCATTCTTTGGGGAATAAAATCTAATAATAATCTTGAATGCTGGACTCTGAGGTAGAGCATGAAACATTCATATTTCATTCATTCATTCATGCAATCATTCATTCAACATTCATACACTCATATTCTACACAGTGGGCTACGTTGGTGTGTGTTAAGGTAAGTATATGCACAAGGATGGCCGCTAGTCTACCTACCTAGTACCAGGATGTTAAAATCCTGAGCTGACTGCAATGTTCGAAACTGATGAATTGCCGACAGACTTGACTAACATGCTATTCAGTCGCTGTATTCTCCCTTTTCTTTGTGTTTCAGCACCCTTCATAAAGCCCCAACATCCCCAGTCCCTCTCTCCTCTCCATCCACTGGGGAAACCAGGAAGGCTCCAGATGGTATAACACTTGTCAGCTTAACTCTGTGACCCCAGATGCTGTCCAGATGCAGGTCAGTGGCGAGGTGCTAGTCTCTGTTCGACTGACTTATGGCCCATCGTAAAAATCCTCAACGGAAAGAGAGGTGAGGGCCAACTCTAGACCCCACCTAGCAGAATGGGACGCATGGGCATGAAATCACCCAAAGATTGAATTCCACAGTTTAAGATTGAATTCCAGAGTCCTGAAGTTCAGCCGTTTCTTCTTGGTTTGTGGTTGGTCTGTTTTTTTATATCACCAGCGATAAACTCAGCACGTTCATTTGAGACAAGCCATGTTGCAAGGTGTTTTTTCTCCATGCGTGGTTAGGAAGTTAATTAACAATTGCCGTGCACTAACACAGCTCTCAGAAACATCAAAAAAGTGTGAAATACTTGAGTGTGACTAGCGGAGATTGGATTGACTTTATACAGACATCAAAATGGACCCCGGTGTCGCCTAAATCCTTTGGATCATCAATGTAGAATATCCTGTTATTATGTATCTCTGTAGATAGGGCTGATTCAACAAAACAAACTCCACTGTATGCTAAACTATTTTAATACAGCACAGAAGTGACCTTATGTCTGTCAAGCATAAAGGACTGAGCTATTTACATGGATGCTTAAGGTGCAGTTTTGACTCAAGTCAGATTCGGCTTGTTTTAAGACATGTAACACGGTTTTGTTTTGCTTTCGTAATTAACCACCATGGTTTCAATGGTCCCCGAGCGGCAGGTGACTGGGCTAATAGAAATAAAATATGTTTAACGGCCGACAGCGGCAATGGCAGACTATATTATTTACCACTTCAGACCCGTACCGGAACACCACCTCACCATCAGGGCCCTTTCTCTGAGAAACAGCCGTAAAAGCCAACGAACCATAAAAATATGTTTGCCATATGGCCTTTGATTGTTAAGGGGGAAATAGAAGGAGTGATGGTGGAGAAGACATAAAGGGGTGTGGAGGTAGGAGGGTCAGTGGGACCCCCGAATTCCCCTGACTCCGCGAGGGGCCACTCTGGGGTTCCTGTGATTGGCAGCGGTGTGAACGTTATCCAGACGGTGTGTGATTTAGTGCAGTGACCCTGCAGCGGCAACAGTTCCGGTGAAGAGGAGATCTCTTGACGCCCATTTCTGAGGGCTCGGCCAACGAACGGGGTCACGCGAACCAATAGCTTGGTACCACAGAAATCCACAGCCCATACCCTAACCAGTCTCGGTGGCCCATACCCTAACCCTAACCAGTCTCGGGGGCCCATACCCTAACCCTAACCAGTCTCGGGGGCCCATACCCTAACCAGCCTCTGACTGCTGTCTACCAGTGCCTGCAAATGTGATGTATGGTTTATGCTAAAATATAAGTACATGAGAGGTTATGCCCGTGGGCATTCGCGTGCGTTTGTCTCAGTGTGGGTGTGTTTTTGTGTGTGTAAATTTTTGCCATATATTTTCATAGTGTCTACATGCATGTGGGCCTCACCTCACTCCCTGGGCGCTTTATGTTGGAAGAAATGTTCCACAGCCTCTCAAGGATGTGGTGTCTGTTGAGTAGATAATGAATGTATTAGTGGGAAGGTTCATTACCCTTGTCACACTAACCATTAAAGCCAACGCTATCGCACGATCCACCTAGGGTGTGTTGTAAATAGCATCCCATTCCCTATGCACTACTTCTGGCCACAGCCGATTCGGGTTTACATGCAGAGCATGGCGTGCTGTTTGTGATGTATTCCCAGCCTGCCTGGCCAATCCTTATGACCATTAGAGAATAAGAGAAAACCATTGAGACCAGATTACTACATTTGTCTTTGTTGTGCTTATCACTCTCTATGCCGTGTAGATTAATGGTCATTGGCTTTTCTTCGTTTTCTTTTTCAGTCATCTGCCGTACAATCCAAAAGGCTTTTTCTGCTGATAATTAGGTTTACTAATCAGAGTAATAATAGCCTTTGGGGTTGCGTCCCAAATGGCGCGCTATTAGTTGTATCAAGAAGAACCCTATTGGTCTTGGTCAGAGGAAGTGAACTACTTTACCTAGGGAGAGATTTGGAAGTAAAATTCCAGCTTAGGTCCAGTTTCCTTCTGTCTCAGACTTAGTGTGCGGCTGCAATGAGGCCCGTGTGCCATTTCTCATATCGAGCCTATTTAGCTCTGTTGTTCATAGGAGAGTGATCTGGTAATTATATGAGTTCTGTATGGGCGTTTTAGGACTTTGAATAAATCCCCTGAATCTGAGCATGTCTGTCCTACAGTGCCCTCTACAGAGTTGTAGGACATTGGGCTCTTTGTTTTCTTTTGACCCGTTAAAACACAAGATTGAAAATGACCTTACTGTGATACTACTAGTTGTGATTTCACCAACTGGCCACACAGTGGCAGTATAACCTAATGTACTATAGGAAAGACCTGATAGTTGTCAAGTAATGGCAGATAAATCCCATCCTTTAACTTGTTCCCTCTACGTTACTGTCGGACTGTGTTCTGCTAGTTAATTGCCCTTAACTGGTTTCCACGATCTGACTTTTTTCCTGACATAAAAGGAGAGGATAAAAACATAAAAGGAGAGGATCACTAACATAAAAGGAGAGGATAAAAACCAGAAGTGGTTTGACCCTCCAGGACAGGAATGAGCTATTATATAACCAAGCCTGTATCTTGTGGGAAATGTATATAGATTACACCCAAATGAGTTGGGTGTAATGTATATCAATAGATTACACCCAAAACGTCTCCTGGCATCTGCCTTCAGAAGTGTTAGGGGGTGTCTAACTGGGCTGGCTCAAGATGTTCATTTGTAAGGATTTGTGTAACATCAAAAAGGTTAAAATAAAATAACAGGTTTTATAGATTGCTATTTTATCTCAAGGCGATATTACAACACACTGACTTTGTAAGTGTACTATGATAATGTAAATCCATACCTACAGTGCCCTCCATTTTTGTTTGCACCTTGGTAAAGATGAGCAAATAAGAGTTGGTGTTGTTTATCAGCTTGTTATTGATCTTACATTCAAATTATAAGAGAACTCTAGCCTTTAATGTATAAAAAAATGTTTACAGGATCTTTACGCAGTGTTTTCCATATTAAAATATCTGATAATAACTCTTAAAATTCATCAGTTAAGGTTAAAATGAATCTCAGGACTGACACACCCCACTTCCATGGTAGCAATAAGGACGTAGAAGGCCAGGACGTTTGTGTGTGTGAGGTGAGGGCCAATGACAGGCTTTGGATGCATTTACACTGAGCATTCCAGAAACAAAAATGTACAGAAGCAAAGTGATTTATTGATTACTGGTAGTGGTTAAATAGCTACAAAGCCACTTAGCAGCTTTTTAATATACACGATTCCACTGTCTGATGGATCACTTAAAAATTGAGAAAGTTCCAGTCCACAGGCAATCTACACTGGATAATTTGTCCCATCAAATCCAGCTGACCAAGAGCTGACCAAAAGATGCTCATATGGTTGTTTATTAAGAAATCATTATGAAATATTTTATTAACATAACCTGATGTAAAGTGTACAGTGGATATAAAAAGTCTACACATCCCTGTTAAAATGCCAGGTTCTTGTGATGTAAAAGAACGAGACAAAGATAAATAATGTCAGAACTTTTTCCACCTTTAATGTGACCTATAACGTGAACAATTCAATCGAAAAACAAACTGAAATCTTTGAGGGGAAAAAATAAAAAACTCACAATAACCTGGTTGCATAAGTGTGCACACCCTTAAACTAATACTTTGTTGAAGCACCTTTTGATTTTATTACAGCACTCAGTCTTTTTGGGTAGGAGTCTATAAGCATGGCACATCTTGACGTGGCAAGATTTGCCCACTCTTCTTTGCAAAAGCGCTCCAAATCTGTCAATTTGCAAGGACATCTCCTGTGCACAGCCCTCTTCAGATCACCCCACAGATGTTCAATTGGATTCAGGTCTGGGCTCTGGCTGGGCCATTCCAAAACATTAATCTTCTTCTGGTGAAGCCATGCTTTTGTGGATTTGGATGTGTGCTTTGGGTCATTGTCGTGCTGAAAGGCGAACTTCCTCTTCATCTTCAGCTTTCTAA
>JACXGI010012438.1:5236-22867 GCA_016801175.1 Esox masquinongy | reverse complement strand
TTCAACAGGTTGTTTATTAGTCCAGTCAAGTGATTAATAAAAGGCAACATGTCATGACCTTTTATGAAATTAACTGATGCCTGGGTGTACCACTAAAGTCCCAGTTTGTGGTCTCAGTTTGCCCCTGTGGCTAACTTCAACAGGTTGTTTATTAGTCCAGTCAAGTGATTAATAAAAGGCAACATGTCATGACCTTTTAGGAAATTAACTGATGTCTGGGTGTACCACTAAAGTCAACAATGAATTGGACGGATATCTAATTCAGGAATCCAAAGAACATTCAAACTGATAAGGAAGCGTTAGGAATTTCACGGTAGTCCACACCACCTTGGCTTGCACACAACACGGCACGACAGTGAATAATGTCCAGTCTAGCTTTGAAGTGGCATTGGCATTTTTGCCGGTAGGCCTGCCATGCCGTGATACTGTAATGTAGGTTGGCACTCAGCCTTAAATGTTTCCATTTGATTAATGTTTCTTTCCATTAGCTGGTTCTCTGTAGCATGGACTTTCTATGGTCTCAAAGACTCTGGTGACAAAATATACTTTTTATTTAAATGTTTTGTAACAGAAAAACAAAAATTAAACGTTGAAAGTTCACTTTCCTGTTTGGTACCTAACTACACTGCTCAAAAAAATTAAGGGAAGACTTAATCATATATAGGGTCTCGATGAACGATATTAAAGATCAAAATCTTTACTGTACATTGTGTAATTTGTTGAGAACAAAATGACGTATCAACGGTCAATGGAAACCAAAATCCCCAACCGATTGAGGGCTGGATTCAAACTCACACCGAAAATCAAAGTAAACAATTGAAATCACAGGCTGTTCCAACTTGCATGAATTTCATCACAGCAACTCAATGTGACTCAGTAGTGTGTATGGTCCCCATGTGCCTGTATGCACTCCTGACAACGTTCTGCATACTCCTGATGAGACGACGGATGGTGTCCTGGTGGATCACCTCCCAGACCTGGATCAGGGCATCACTGAGCTCCTGGACAGTTTGTGGCGCTACTTGGCGGCGTCAGATGCACTGATACAAAACGTCCCAAGGGTTTTCAATTGGATTCAGGTCTGGAGGATGTGAGGGCCAGTCAATGGCATCAATACCTTCGTCATCCAGGAACTCCCTACACACTCTGGCCACATGAGGCCGGGCATTGTCCGGCACCAGGAGGAACCCTGGACCCACTGCACCAGCATAAGGTCTGACGATGGATCTGAGGATTTCATCCCGGTATCTAACAGCAGTAAGGGTACCATTGGCTAGCATGTGGAGGTTTGTGCGACCAAGGATATGCCTCCCCAGACCATCACTGACCCACCGCCAAACCGGTCATGCTGGATGATGTTACAGGCAGCATAATGTTCACCACAACGTCTCCAGACTCTTACACGTCTGTCACATGTGCTCAATGTGAACCTGCACCAATCTGTGAAGAGAGCAGGGTACCAATGGCAGACCTGACAATTCTGGTGTTCACTAATAAATGCCAATCGAGCTGCATGGTGCTGGGCTGTGAGCACAGGTCCCACTAGAGGACGTCGGGCCCTCATGCCACCCTCATGGATTCTGTTTCTGACAGTTTGGTCAGAAACATGCACACCAGTAGCCCGCTGGAGGTCATTTTGTAGGGCTCTGGCAGTGCTCCTCCTGTTCCTCCTCGCACAAAGGAGCAGATACCCATCCTGCTGCTGGGTTTTTGCCCTTCTGCGCCCCTGTCCAGCTCTCCACGTGTAATGGCTCATCACCTGGTATCTCCTCTATGCACTTGAGGCTGTACTGGGAGACTCAGCATACCTTCTTGCGATAGCAGGTATGGATGTGCTTTCCTGAAGGAGCTGTGCAACTACTGTGCAATCTGAATGGGCTGCAGGTACCGCCTCATGCTACCTGTAGTGACAAGGACACTAGCAAAATGCAAAACTAGAGAAGAATCAATCAGGAAGGATGAGGAGAGAGCAATTGTCTGGCCACCACCTGCAAAACCACTCCCTTTTTGGGGATTGTCTTGCAGTTGCCTCTCCAGTGCACCTGTTTTCACTTTCATTTGCACCAAAACAGGTGACATTGATTCACAATCACTGGTGCTTCCTAACTGGACAGATTGATATCTCATGAAGTTTAATTTACTTAACAGTCATATCAAAGCGGTCACCAAAACAGCATTCTATCATCTAAAAAATATAGCCAGAATCAAAGGCTTGGTCTCCCAAAAATACCAAGAGAAGTTCATCCAAGCTTTTATCTCTAGTAGGGTTGACTACTGTAATGGCCTCTTAACTGGACTCCCGAAAAAGACTGTAAAACAGCTGCAGCTCATTCAGAATGCGGCTGCTAGTATGTTAACCAGGACCAAGAGAACAGAGCACATCATTCCGGTTCTTAAATCTTTACATTGGCTTCCAGTCAGTTACAGAATAGATTTCAAAGTGGTGCTTTTAGTTTATAAATCTCTGAATGGTTTAGGACCCGAATACATTTCTGATATGTTTGAAGAATATAAACCGAGCAGGGCTCTTAGATAAATGAACACAGGTCAGCTAGTAGAGCCCAGAGCCCAAACTAAACTAAAATTTTAAATGTAGCCAAAAACGTAATCAGAAAGTAGCAACAGAACTTGTCAAGGAGTATTCACCCAACTTCAACCACTGAATCTCTTGGGAGCCTCTGAATATAGGTATAGAGGACACATACATTAATAGTGCAGTAAGAACATCTACTTAAAGGGATAGTTCATCTAAAAATTATATTTATCTAAAAATTCACAGACCAAAAGTTAGTCCAGAATGGACATAGAGTCATTTTTTTCAAACCATCCATTATTTAGCTCTGTCCCCGGCTGTAATGAGCATTCTTAGCTTCGTCCAAAAGCATCATTGCGGTAGCATCGATTTTTTTAAACTGTACACTGACCAAACAACCGGCGGAATTTGGTCAATCCAAACCAGCACTAGCAAACTATTTCCTACAGCCACTCACACAGCTTGTGTGCTTCGGCGTTTATGTTATTGGGGTGGGAGTAAACTTTAACCTACAGAAGCTATGCGAGGTGAGAGTTTCTCCAGCTGGCCCATTATCGTGAATGTTGTCGTTGGACTTCAGTTTTATTTATATATATATATATATATATATATATATATATTGTGTTTTGTTTGCAAAGAATGCATACAAGGGACCTGGGAGAGGAGACTTGGTGTTTCACTCGTTGCCATATCTTAATCCAGACATGTAACAATTTATTCTACCATTGACATACGATTTAGTTAGATATACAGGTATACTGACTCTTGTAAAAGCTACTTAAGTGGTTAAATAAATGAAATTATATACACTTTGTGTCTACCATTGTCTGATAAGCTTTCTTTACATCAATTGAATAGAAAAGTTTAGCTTTGAGCTAAAGCCTCCGAGTCAACGTTTGTGCACCAAAAACAATGGACCAGACGGCAGGTTTACATTCAAGGGGTGTAGCAGATTAGCTCAGTTCAGATACACATGATTGAATGAATAGAAATGAGACACTTTTTTGAGCAACTTTGTTGCTCATTATTCTATAGATGATTAGTCTGATGTGCAACAGGCCTAAACAGTGCATTTTGGATGTACAATCACATTAGGGAACTTAGAAACATGTTTGGCCAAAATACATTCATCAGATAAATGCCTGCCTAATTGGCTATGTCCAGCAAAGTATTGCAACCTAGATTACTGTTTGAATCAAAACAGAAAGATAGCACTTTTGCCTTTGGGTAGACATTGGGTATGAACTTGACAATATAAACAAAAAGGAACCAGGCAAGCCTAGTTCAGCCGGCCCGCAATTAAAAATGATAAATATCATTGCCCTCACTGGATTCGAACCCAGGTATCCCACATGAGTGGCTGTGTCTTTAACCACTACACTACAGTGCTAAACATTTACCCAGTGTTGGTATTCACATCATGCCAAGTTTGAATATTTTGCTAAACACCATTAAGTTCTGTTTCGTGAAACTTTGCTTTCTGTTGGTGTCGCTCCTATTGGTTTACTCCCCTGCCAACAGGCAGGCACTGAAAATTTAAATATGCTAATTACACCTCTATTAGCCACCCGCCCCGTGGCTATATCAGAGAGGCGCACACCCCGCTCAGGCTCCGTTTTTTCTTCACGAGAAAGGTTTAAGTATGCAGTCTACGGTGATTCCTACTAAGCCAGAGGTTCCCAAACTTTTTTGTCGGACGACCCAATTTCGATATCTAAAAATTCTCGTTACCCCAACCATGTGAAGAAAAAATATATAATCATTATTTTTTTATCTGCGGCTATGAGAGTCAATTGTAAAACATTCTCCCCCTACCCCATTTTCATTTTCATTCAATGGTGCCATCGAGGAGCCTGTGTGCACCGCCTGCACCGTCCTCCCTTTACAGGTGAGGATGGACTGGCTGGCGTTCTTTGCTGAGGAGGTCACTCTCTCTGACGTCCTCTATCTCCTCTCAGAGGAGGACTCCTTCCAGGAGGAGTCGGGGTCAGAGGGGAAGGTGACCAGCCTGGCCACAGCTCACCCCACCTCCAGGACTGTTCTCCCCCGCTCAGCTGAGCAGGCGCGGAGTTGTTCTGACTCCTCGTCCTCGGAGGAGGTCGCCCCCCCGAAGGACAAGAGTGTCGACCCCCTGGCAGTGAAGGAGGATTTGTTTGCTGCCATCTCCGCTGCCGCTGGGTGCCTGCACATTCCGATGCCGGTGCCCATGCCGGAGGGGACGACCTCTTTGAGGCCGCATGTTGGATGCATGTGCGCCGCCCGACGCCGGCTGCGGCGCCGGAGGTCCCTTCTCTGCGTAAGTACACGGAGGAGGCTAGGGGGGCCACCTTCGTGACCCGGGACACTGTCAAGTGTCGTTTTCACTAAGGTGAAGGGGAGACTGGAGACACTGAGCAAGGGCATTCCGCCTCTGGAGGGCGCTCTAGCTACTTCCCTGGTCCCAGGTTTGAGCACTTGGAGTGACAAGCACCCGGCACTGCCGTCCGTGAAGGACAGGGTCTCTGCCAGCCTGGCGGAGAAGCAGTATTCCCTATCGGTGCAGTCACTGGCGGCCTGCAACAACGTGGGCCTGCTAGCGGCTGCTTTAGCCGGGATGACTGAGGGCTACACCTCGCTGTCTCCGGCGGAGGTGAGTGAAGTGGCGAGGGCTTCGGCCGCCATTTTGAAACTCACACAGGCCAACTCTCTGTCAGCCGGACGGGTGATGGCCAACTCTGTAGCACAGGTCAAGCACCTGTGGCTGGCTCTTACCTCCCTGAAAGAGTCTGAGGTGCCCTTCCTCAGCGCGCCCTTGGAGGAGGACGTGCTGTTTGCCAGAAAAGGACAGGGAGGAGCGTATCTGGCTGGGTCCTCTCCTGCCGGTCCCCACTTCTTCTTCTGTTTCCACTGCTCCCCCCGAGGCCTAGTGTCCTTCTCGCTCAAAGTGGGTGTCAGGTCCATTGTACTCGTCTGTGCCCAGCCACAGATTATGCATGAGGAGCCTGTTATGGAGCCTGTTATGCATGAGGAGCCTGCAGCGCTGGTATGCGCGTCTCCGGTTGTACCCTGTGCGTCATCGGCGGCGGTTGGTCATGATCCCGAACTCTCTTGGGGCGGACCTTGAGTATTGGAGGAACCCGCGCAGTATGCTGCATGGAGTTCCCATGGGCAGAGTGTCTGTGTGGGGCCTGGTCTTTACGAACGCGTCCCTGACGGGCTGGGGCGGGACATGCCGGTTGTACTTAGTGAGGGGGGTGTGGTCTCCGTCGGAGCGCCACATCAACTGGCTGGAGTTGGACACAATCAGGCGTGTACTGCTGCACTTCGCGCCAACACTGCGGGGTCAGGATGTGTTGGTGTGTTCGGATAATCGCACGGCGGTTGCGTACATCAACAGGCAGGGCGGGGTCAGGTCTCTGCCCCTCCATCTGTTGGCGGTGCAGGTCTGGGAATGGGCTCAGGTGCACCTACGGTCGCTGAGGGCTCTCCACATTCCCGGAAAGTTCAATGTGGGCGCGGACTTGTTGTCTCGGGGTGGTCCCCGGGACGACGAGTGGCATCTTCATCCCGACATAGTCGTCAAGGTTTGGAGACGTTTCGGGAAGGCGCAGGTGGATCTGTTCGCGTCCCGGGAGGACACGCACTGCCCTCTGTGCCTCTTAGGCAGGAGCCTCGGGGAAGGCCGGGACCAGCTGGCACAGAACAGGGTCCCACTCGAGCACCCCCTCTGTAGCGTCCTCGTCCATGGAGTCGTACTCCGTCTCCAACTCTGAATCATCCGACACGAGGGGGTCGGAGAACCAGTCCCCCTGGCAGGAATACTCCCCTCTCGTCCGCAGTATCGGGTGGTCATCTCCGAAGAAAAAGCAGAGAGGCCTGGATTCTTCCTCCGGCGTCTCTGGCTTCTCCCATGGCCACTGGTACTGTTCCATGTGGCCACGGTGGTTTACTTTTAATATTCTTTTTTTATTTTTATTTACATGAACCTGCTGGTTCCTTGGAGGTCGATCATTCTGTAACGGTGGTGTGGTGGAGAGGAACCAGGCGCAGGCTGATTGCATTTGAATATTGACTTTTTTAGTGCAACAAACACCGAACACAAAATAAACAGAAAGAAAGTAAAGCGCTGACTTCAGCAGCGAGAACGAAAACATTCACCCGTTACGTGCAACATACAAGCAACAACAATGATCGACAAGTGAGGGGAGCAGAGGAGAAACATTTAAACACACAGTGATGACATAATTGGGATCTGGTGTGAGTGATGATGGGAGACAAGACCATGAATGAGTCTGGGGTGAGTTCGTGGAGTGACAGGAAGAATGCATGGCACGGTGGCGCTGATCCTCACCGTACCGTGACAGTAGGTTTTGTGTATATGTTATACAGGCTGGATACTTTGTTCTGTCTAGGAGTTGGGGAAACGTGGTTAAAAATGTGGGGACTTCAGCTATAGCTTGTCCCCCTCTCCATCAGAACTCTTGCCAGCTAATCATTTTTCTCCTTTTGGCCCAGGCCCAAATACGGGCATTCTTTAGCTTATGTGTCCTATGTTGTTAGGACTTGGAGGATTAAGATGAGAACCAGATGTTACAAGGAAATATAAGGGGCCCCTCAAAGTGTGTCTTTGTCATACCTAAGAACGTGCACATGAGTGTACTTTGTCTGTGTATCACCTACAAGCTTGTAATAAGCTATTAGAATTAAAATATTGGTTTCCTGGAGTACTTATAATTGAGAAAATAGAGTCAAGTGGACTCAACCCTCGAACCTGAGAAGTGAAAAAAAAATATCCGCAACATTTTGGCGAGCTAACCAGGAGGGCAATACCCCATGTTTGGTTTGACTGACTGCGCCGACGGACGGAAGGTTTCCGACTACTGAGCTCACTTAGGACAAGGTAAAGCAGACACCTATTTACTAAAGATCTGTGTTAGAGTCGGTTATCTTCTGCCCGTCGACGGGGAGGACCGGACCTTACTGGGTGACGCCCTTCTCGGGTGAGTCATTATGTAGGAAACCATTGCTAGTGTAATTAATGAATTAAAACTGTCAGATTGTTCCAGTTAGTTCTGCCAGGTTGATGCAGAAAGAATAATAAAAATAAAAAAAAAAGAAGAAAACTGTCAGATTGTTACAGTTAGTTCTGCCAGGCTGATTCAGATGAAATAATGAAAAAAACAAAAGAAGAAAACTGTCAGATTGATACAGTTAGTTCTGCCAGGTTGATGCAGAAGAAATAATAATAATAATAATAATAAAAAAGAGTAGAGTAGAACTGTAGCTACATATACCGTCTGTTTGTGTGTGTGTGTGTGTGTGTGTGTGTGGGTGTGTGTGTGCTTGGTGGCCTCTTTGAGCCACTGGAGCTGTACTGTTTGTGTTAGTCGTAATGTTGTCCTGTTGTGTGTTATGTCATGACTGATGTTTCTAGAATAAGGTGCACCGTTAGGATATTTTACTAATACAGAAATTTGATTAAAATTGAAATAAACGGTACCTTTGTTTGGCAAACTAAACTGCAACTATTAGCCGCTCCTTATAAAAAAAAAAAAGAAGGGATTCCTCTAAACCAGTCCAGCCCCGGCTGTGTGGGATTGACTGACGAAGAAAATAAAAGAAGTTTTGGGTGTGGGTGTGCGTGTATGCATGGAGTGTGTGGAAATGCCGGTATTGTATGTTTAGGGAAAATAAAAGTTGTTAATGGTCGTTGACACTCTAAGATTGGAACGGATCAGCGAATCATGAATGACTTTATGTGAAATGTAACAGAATTGATAGTTATATGTTTTCAATTCTTTTGGTTAACAGCCATCTGTTTTATCATTTGGGCTATTATTTGTATGTATCAAGTGTGTAATAATTATTGAATAGGTTTTGCTGGTCCACTCTGGGCTGAGTGGAGAGGAGTTTAGATATTGAATCGAAGCAGGTTAGAAGCAGTGGGACTGTGTTAGTCCATTTTTTTGCAACTGTGTATTGTGCATGGTGTAAAGCCCTGAGGTGAAGAATAAAAATAGCTGTGACATAGGATAGGTTAGGTGGACAGGGTTGTGGACTGAGTGAGTGTTTGAGTGAACAGGAAGTTGGAGAACTTGCATCCAGATGCAACTGTGCATCTGGAAGGACAGATGATATTCAAGGGAAAGATGGAAGCATCCAATGAAGCTACTGGTCCACCAGCAGTCCAGATGGAGTACCATTTAACCACTACAGGAATGCCTTGTGGGCAGCAATGAGAAATCAGTGGCCTATGCAACCAGGCATGACCAAGGATGACATGAGCTTTGAACAACTCATTCAGGACTTTCTAGAAGCCTGGATGGCGGAGACAGGAGAAAGATGGACCTCAAGTAGGACTACACAACTGCTGTTCTTACACACCCTGGTGAAAAATCTACCACAGGCAGTCCAAGCCAAAGCGAAAGACATAGTGGGCTTCGATGCCATGGAATCTGAAGAAAAGTCACATCACACATCTTGTCAAGCGTTTCTGAGAGGCTTAAAAGAAGAAACAAGAAACCAGGCAAGCCTAGTTCAGCCGGCCCGCAATAGAAAGTGTTGCCATCTCAAGATTCAAACCCAGGTCGCCCACATGAAAGGCTATGTCCTTAGCGACTACACCACGGAGCTGTACATTTGCTGGGTGTCAGTATAGCCTCTTGTCTCTATCCTGAACAAATCCTCTTTTGCCACTGGCTATTTTAATAGATAATTGGCCATTCGTGAATGACATTGATACAGTTAAACTGACTAACGTTTCTTACTAAGTTTACCTCCACCACAAATAGTGTCTATGTATGGCGTTTGCCACTGGCCATTTTAACAGAGTATTAGCCAGTAATAAGCTTTACCGGTATCTACTAATTTACTGGAATAGTCATAAGAATTGAGCAATTGCTAGTGAGTCTGCCAAAGCTATTTCATTTCATGGCATAAGAACATAATTTTTTCTTTCATGGCAAAACAACATACTTTTTTCTTTCATTCGTGAATTACATTTATATAATAACTATCAATAAAGGCGACGATAACTAACTTTTTCATCAAGTGAAAAGACGAGAGAATCGTGGAATCTACCAGAAATAATTAATAAATGTCATTGCTCTCAATAGATTCAAACTTAGGTCTTCCACATGAGAGGGACAGTCTTTAACCACTACTCCACGGCATTACACGTTTCAGCAGTCGCTAGACTCCATTGAGGATTGTGTTAAACTGACTAATGTTTCTTATTAAGTTTACCTCCACCATAGCGTCTATGAACTGTATTGCTTTTGCCACTGACCGTTTTAATAGCTTATTAGCCAGTAATAGGCTTACTAGTCTCTACCAACTTCCTAGGAATAATCATAAGAATTGAGCAATTGCTAGCGAGACTGAAGATGAACTTTTCCATGCCAGAAGCAGTCGCAATATAACCGTATACAGTTTCAGTTAAGGCTTACTATAACGTAACTACTGTATGTTAAGCCAGCAAATGTGTTTGTCTATCCTGACCCAAAACGCATGCACGGATGCGTACATCGAAAATCCACCAGAAACAGTCGCAATATAACAGTAAACTGTTTTATTTCAGGCTTAATATAATGTAGATACTAATGGTTTTAGCCAGCAAAGTTTTCGTCTATACGGAATAATTCATAATGTGTACTCCGCTTCACATGCGAGGAGATTCGAACTCGGGACCTATAGTTCACATGTCTGCTTCTCTAACCAGTACACTATTTAACAAGGGGTAGTCAGTCAGTCAGTCAGTAAGAGACATTCGCTCTTCTTGGCCGGCTCCGCTTACGCGGTCCGGCAAAAAAAAAGGAACCTGAACCAATCACAGGCCAAGCTAATTAGGAAAACACTGGCAGAACTGGAGGAGAAAGACAGCAAGAAAGTAATAACACAAGCAGCCATCTTAACAAACCAGCCCACCCCTCTGCACCAACAGCCACCCCAGCAGCAGTGGCAGCCCAACATGATACAGACTCAGACCTTTGTTTCCAACACCAATCCAGATATATATATATATATATATATATATATATATACTGGATCTGTGCCACCACCAAGGAGGAACACATAGGGTTAACAGAAAGGGGGAATGGACGAGTAACAGCAAACAGAGTAGCCTAAGTCTCTGATAACCCCAGAAGAATGAGCAGCTATGAACTTCTACTCACTGCACCCAACGTCCTCATTCAGAGATTTTCAGTTGTCAACCCTGCTGAGCTACTTACCACGGCAGATGATGGCGACGCCCATGACTGTATCACCACTAGAGCAGTGGAGAGTCAGGCAAGAGCAGACCTCCACTCTGAAGCACTTCCTGACAGCGACCTTACCCTGTTTGTTGATGGCTCATCCTTTATTAACCAAGAGACTGGAGAAGGACACTGGCTTTGTAGTGGTCCAGCAGACCTCACTATGCGGATTTACCATTGTATACTCAGAAAAATTCACATCCCATTATTTGGCACAGGTAGCTGAGTTATTGGCACTCACCCATGCTTGTAAATTAGGGGATGACAAATGACTGACTGTATATCGTGACTACGCTTACGTGGTTGGTGTAGTGTGTAGTTGGGCAGGTGTGTGGGCAGCTCGAGGATACCTGACTGCAGCAGGATCCCCTGTTAAACATTGTGACTTGATTAGAAACTTGCTTGATGCTATGAAATTACCTTCAGCTCTTGCAGTAGTCAAATGTGCAGCACATACAGGAGGTGGACATTGTGTCACAAGGTAATCATATAGCCGACCGTGCTGCTAAACAGGCAGCTGAAGCTCTGACCCGAGTTGAGTTTCACGCACTCCCTTTAGTGGATTGTAGTGATCGCTCACTGGAAGACGTACTGAACATGCAAAAAGCAGCAGTCTCTGAACACCTGTTCTGGGTTTCCAGAGGATGCATGCAGGACCCCGACTCTGGCCTGTGGCGCCAAGCGAGCTCTGTGTAAGTGGTTGCCCCCACGGATTTTATAACCTTATTGTGTAGAGCAGCACACGGTGTTTGCCACTCTCCAAGTGGGGAGATGGTAAGAAAATTGTCAGCTGATTGGTTTGTTCCAAATTCTGCAGAACATTGTCAAAATTTCATTTACTAATGCCAGATTTGCCAAGAGCACAATATCAAAATGGGAATTCAAACAGCCCCTCGGACCATACCACCTCCCATGGGCCCATTTACCCACTTGGTTATTGATTACATTGACATGATTGAACGGCGTGCGAACAAGCAATACTGCTTGGTTTTAATTGATAGATTTTCACGTTGGGTGGAAGTGTTTCCCACTGCTAACTGTGATGCCAGATCCGTTGCGAAACATCTGGCTAACAAAATGTTTCTGCGTTTCGGCGTTTGCACCCACACATCAGACAATGGCACTCATTTCACAGTAGATTTGATCAAAGAGATATGCAAGAGCTTAGGCCTCTAACAAAAAATATCATTTGTTTACCATTCTCAAAGTGCAGGAATTGCTGAAAGCCAACTGAATGCTAAAAAGCACTATAGCCAAAGCATGCAGAGACAGGAATGAATTGGGTTGAATGTTTACCATTAGCTCTGATAAACATGAGAGCCTCCGTAAACAGAGGCATGGGTCTTACGCCCCATGAAATTGTGACAGGAAGACCAATGTCTGTACCCTCAATGAGAACCCCAGGAGTATCTGGATTAGAAGAGTTTGATCAGGGATTGAGTAAGTATTTGAAAGGACTAACCTCTGCTTTAAGACGTGTGTATTCACAGGTACAACAATCTCTGGTCCACGTCCAGAAAGCCAGGACATCGTTGTACAACCAGGTGATCAGGTACTTGTAAAGGTCTACAAGCGCAAATGGAGACAGCCATGGCTGGGGCCGTACCAGGTGATCTTGAGTACACCAACAGCGGTCAAAGTGGAGGGCCGACAAGGTTGGATTCACCTGAACCATTGCAACAGGTTAACAGGTCTAAAAGAGGTGCCCGCAAATGGAGAGGAGGGATTGGAAGGCAACAGAGAAGTATGAGCTGAGGAGGGTTCTTGTCATTAACAATAGGACTGATAATACTGACAATACTGACTATTGTAGGTCTAGAACCTCTCTTATTCCATGATAAAGACTTAATTGATACTCAAACTGACCTGATAGGGGATACACACGTGTGACAGAAGAGAGACAGAGTGGAAGGCTTTCGGCTTTCATGCCTCCGCGGTAAAAATTGCAGACCCATGGTATGGTAGAAATATGTGGTTTCAACAATTGACCCATTCTGTAAGAATGGCAAGCAATAATGGTTGCCCCTGTATAGTGACAATTCCATCTCCTAGCACATGGCCTACAATTATGGAAACAATACCAGAACCATTGGCCATAGTATGTCAATTTGCTGCACTGTCATGGTTATATTACCATAATGTTGACCTGTGCGAAAGCTATGTTATTGAAATGGGTCGGCGTAATGACGCCAGATGGAAAAGGGGTAACCATGCCGCTATTATCGTCCGAATGCCCCTACCAAGATGACCCGGTTGAAATTGGTGATTACAAGTTAGAGGACTGTATGTTTGACGATGACTTTTGACAAGAACCCCATCCCGGCGTATCTACTGAAGAAGGAATAAGGTAGGTTGGGTTATTGAGTGAATTCTAAATTACTCCGAAGGGTATAGTGTTTGTTTTCTCTAAATGTTGGTATCTTTTCAGATGTGTTCTGGTGATGATGAGATCCACTGGGTGTGGAGCAAGCCATTCTGGGATCCGCAGACTCCGGTTTTCTGTCTTCTTCTCAACGGATCCTGACCTGGATTCTACATCATCTGGTGTCATGGGATCTCAGCCTGGCTCCTTTCATATTCTACACTTATACACTCTTACACTTTCATAATGTTTGGGGAATGTTGGTTTTTCATGTTAGTGACAAAGGACTCGATTTTACACTTTCACTTCTTATGTAACACATGACAGCATAAGCGGAAATCCCGGGGGGGACACGACCCCCCATCCTGGGGAAAAATATGATTTGTCCCCCCAATATATAAAAATGTGAACATAACCATGTAATTTCAATAATATTAATAATATGCAGTGAAAGCTACTGTGCTCATTATAGACATTTAATTGCACGTTTTTACGTTACAAAAGATTGCAACCCCCCGCCGTTTGCCTCACAAAGGTTTGATCCACTGCCCCCCAGCCCTCAGTAGTGGCACATTGTGCAGGTACAGTGCGTGTGTGGGATCTGACAGAGTCTGTCGTTGGTGGCAGACTCTCAGTAGGTAGATCTAACAAAGGACATGTTAGACATGTCTTTATTTCTACCGCTCAATAAAATAAGACACATTTATAACTGTCACCAGCCTTCATTTTCTCTGCATTGAATTACATGTCACACTTTTTTAGCTAGCGGTTAGCTGACGTTTTCTAGCTAGCTACAGTAACATCAACCAGTCTTTGCAGCTGTTTGCAACTGATTTCGAGGCAATTAGATTAGATTCAACTTTATTGTCATTGAACAAATACAGTACAACGAAATGCAGTTAGCATCTACCTGTAACTAGAAGTGCAAATATAAGAGGGCAGAAAATGTGCATGTATTTACAAGTATTAAGTATAATGTATATTACAAGTGGAATGTATAGATGTGCAATGAAGGCAAATGCAGTACAAATGGCAATACTAAATGTGCAATGAGAGAAGCTTGAGTCAATGAGAGAAGCTTGCAATGCAATGTATGTAATGTTCCTTAGCTGGCAAGATGACAGTGTTTGTGTCAACCGTCTGAAAGGCACTTAATGCACGTAGCTAATATCCAGTAAGTTTGTTGTTTGTTGGTGGGGCTCACACACAATAGCTGAATTTGCAGAGTTACAGTACCGAGAAAACAGAGGGTGCAAACTAAAACAGTATCATAGCACTACTTTTGGTGTCCCCCTCAAGAATAGCTCTTGAAAAAATGTAATGTAATTGTCCCCTCCAAAGTTGATATCAGATTTTCGCCCCTGCATGACAGCTTATTTACATTTTAAGTTTGTTTTTTCCGTGATATATTAATCTGAGTATAGGCTGAGTGTACACATTTAGCTTAGTTGATATAGATCCTTTCTGTCATTAGGTTTTCCCCATGCCTGGGTTTTCCATAGGATGACGGTTGGGACTTAGTGCCCTTTGGTCTTTTTCCAATCCTTAGAAAATTGTAGGATTGGTTTTTTCACCTTTGGGTTAAGTAGGATGTAAAATACGGGCATTCTTTAGCTTATGTGTCCTATGTTGTTAGGATGTACTGAGGAAGGTTTGTTTTTATGCTTTATATAGGGTGTTGAGACTGGTTTGTCTTAAAGGGGGGAAATGTGGAAGATTAATTAATTATGCATATATATTATATATTACAGATGCATAAATATATTCTATTTGCATAAATTAGGTTTATTAAATATGTGTTAAATATGTAGGTTTTGTGTATATGTTATACAGGCTGGATACTTTGTTCTGTCTAGGAGTTGGGGAAACGTGGTTAAAATGTGGGGACTTCAGCTATAGCTTGTCCCCCTCTCCGTCAGAACTCTTGCCAGCAAATCCTTGTTCTCCATTTGGCCCAAGCCCAAATACGGGCATTCTTTAGCTTATGTGTCCTATGTTGTTAGGACTTGGAGGATTAAGATGAGAACCAGATGTTAGAAGGAAATATAAGGGGCCAATCAAAGTGTGTCTTTGTCATACCTAGGAACATGCACATGAGTGTACTTTGTCTGTGTATCACCTACAAGCTTGTAATAAACTATTAGAATTAACGTATTGGTTTCCTGGAGTACTTATAATTGAGAAAATAGAATCAAGTGGACTCAACCCTCGAATTTGAGAAGTGAAAAAAAATGATCCGCAACAGGTTCTTTCCCCCGGAAAAAGTCCTCTTCCTGGTCGTATTTATGTATTTTCCTTTGTCTCTCAAGCAAGTAAACTTTGACTGTCCTTTGTTGAATATCAACGACGAAATAGGTAACTTCCTAGTTAGCAAATACTAACTTTTGTTTACTGTGACGTATACACCTCCTCTTCCCGAAATAATGCGTGGATTGATGCAATTGTGAACAAAACTGACCGGTAAACACAGGAACCTGTTTATTTGAAATGACAAATATATAGCAAAACACACTACTTTTTTCAAGGAATACAACATCGTCAAGTTCTTTGAGTTAAAAAACACCATTAGTCTTAGTTTGGAGTAGTATTCCGCTTGCAATGCAGCTTTGCTATAGTGGGATGAACAGTCTCCATTCATGAATTTGGATGAGGCTAAAAACGCTAACTTACAGCCGGGGACAGAGCTGAATAATGGATGTTTGGAAAAATGACTATGTCCATTCTGGACTAATTTTAGGTAAGTGAATTTTTAGATAAATATGATTTTTAGATGAACTATCCCTTTAAACTCCAATAGAGAAAACTACAATAGAGAATACTACAGACCAGTTATTACAAAACAGTTCAAAAGCTTTACCAAAAACACTCAAACTTATGTGTGAGTGTGGGTGAGAGAGTAAGCGTGTGATTGAGTGAGTGTTAATGGCAAAAAGGCACACGTGTGTGCATTTAACCAGTTACACCATATCGTGTTATTATAATGAAATGTTGTACTTTTTTTGTCATGCACACCTGACAAAAACATAGGGTAAAAGTATCAAGCTAACGTTGACTGTGATGGCTGCTACTCAGGTCAAATAGTTCGCTAGAACATACCGTAAATTGGTAAACGATTTATCCTAGGCTAGTGATGGCCAAACAATGCTTCATTAGCGTTATTTTAGCAGCAGGATATTATGTTGGCAGCACTCTGATTTTCTTTAGCACAATAAAAGCAATCACTGAAATGTATAAGGCAATATAGTTAACAAAAATGTACAGACTAGACTGCTAACTATATTGCCTTATATATTTCAATTATGGCTTTTAATTTGAATTTCTCAGTTAGTGCTGTAAGCATAATATCCTGCTGCTAAGAAGAACGGTAATGAAACCTCGTATGGCCATCTCTAGCCTAGGCAACTAAAATGAACACCAAAACTTAACATAAACTGTAAAAAAAACAAGAAACCAGGCAAGCCTAGTTCTGCTGGCCCGCAATAGAAAGTGTAGATCGTGGCTGCCTTCTTGAGGTTCAAACCCAGGTTGCCCACATGAAAGGCTGTGTTTGTTAACAACTATGCCACAGAACTGTACATTTTGTCACGCATTAACATCATGCCAAGTTTGAATATTCCGTTAGACACCATTAACCATTGTGTTAAACTGAGTAACGTTTCTTAAGTTTACCTCCACCACAAATAGCATATATTAACTGTATGGCTTTTGCCACTGGCTGTTTTAACAGCTTATTAGCTATTCGTGAATGACATTGATACAGTAACTATACTGTATCAGTAAAGGTGACAACTGATTTTTTGTCAAGTGAAAAGACGAGAGAATCATGTAGGCATCAAAGTGTTTGTCTATCCTGAACAAATCCTAATATCCACCAGAACTGTTTTGTTGTAGGATTCATATGACGTAGCTACATAAGGTTATAGCCAGTGAAGTTTTTGTCTGTCCTGAACCTCCGTGTCTCTAACCACTACGCTATTTAACAAGGGTCAATCAGTCAGTCAGTCAGACAGACACATTCACTCTTCAAGGCCGGCTCCGCTTACGCGGTCCGGCAAAAATTACAGCAATTGATGCTAAAAATTGACAGAAAGTTGGACACCTACATGTTTCTTACCTTGACCTTCTTTGGGTATGGATCAATTTCTGTTCTGATCTCAACAAGTCTGGGCAAATTATTGAGTAGGCACCAATCAGAGGCAGCATTTTTATGACGTCATCATACAGATGTAGATGGTTAGAAAATCGCCTCTATTCAAAAGTCATTCTGTTAACAGACATCCACTTATTTTTTTGAACATTGTGTACTATCAAACAATTTTCTTATCAGATACAAAATTGTTGTTAGTCCACCTGACCAATAGGCAGTGTTGCCAGGTTAAGCAAAAATTTCCATTGTAACGACTGCTCAAAACAAGCCCAAAATGCCTAATAACTAGCCCTACTTGTGCTAGTGCACAATATTGACTATTTTACAAGTGACCCCCCCCCCCCCGGGACAAAAC
>JACXGI010012437.1:0-14391 GCA_016801175.1 Esox masquinongy | reverse complement strand
TCATGTCTGGGAGTCAACTGTTGACTGTCTGTGACCACTGGTCCTTCCCTCTGCCTTATTCAGGAGAAACCTTCCTGGGGACCGTCAGAAGGCACTGGACATAATGCTTCCTCTGGTAGAGTCTGACGACCAGGTGGCCTCAGACATCTACTGTCTGGTGGGGCGCATCTACAAGGACATGTTCCTGGAGTCCCACTTCACTGACAGAGAGAGTAGGGATCAGGGCACAGCCTGGTGAGAGACACACAAAGACCAGGGGGAGCCTTTACTAACCTCTCCATCCGCTCTCACTCCTCAGTAGTTAGGGAAGTCGAGAAGTCCTCCTCCACCTCAGGCTTGGAGCTAAGAGCCTTCAGGGTGTGACAGATACCACTGATGATGTGTTTTTAATTGCAGCCTTCCTTGTCATGCGTCAGGACAATTAAACATGGCTTTCTCATTAAAGTCTTGTTCATTTGGGCTGTCTGTGTTACAACCCAGACCCAAACATCTTTGAAGAGCCTTCTGGTGGTATTCACTGTCATTCCCTCAGTGGAACAGACTGCTCATTAAGTAAATGAGAGTTTCTGTCTGTGAGCGCCAAGTTTTGTGTAGTAAACGGTTCATCTGTGTGCCCGGCTCAATATGGTTGCAATTGTTTTGAATGCTTTTTGTGTCAAATGAAATCACATTTTACTCATCTCATGTGTAGACCAACAGTGAAATGTTTTCTTACCGGCTCAATTCCCTAAAGGCAGATAGAAGTATAGAAAAAAAATGTAGAAAAATATCCATGTATGTCTCTACATGCACATAAAAATGACAAGGAATGATTACGAAATTATATGAATCAGTTGCTTGGCGATTTAGAGGGAGGACCCGTAAAGCCAGGGAGGGAGAGACAAAGCTCTAAAGCTCTTAGCAATTACTGTAGGCACATGCAGTTAGATTAAAAGAATGAGTGGTGCCAGTTGGCGATTGTAAGTCTGCTTCCCTGTCCTTCCTCTCAGGTTTAAGAAGGGGTTTGAGTCCGAGCCAACATTACACTCTGGTATCAACTACGCCGTACTGCTCCTGGCAGCGGGACACCAGTTTGACGCCTCCTTCGAGCTCCGTAAAGTTGGTGTGTACTGCCTAACACTTTATTCTCCTTGATATCTAATGTTTAGCCTTGAGCTGCCTAGTGGGCCCCCTACATTGTTCCCTCATAATCCATTGGATCAAGAAGCAACCTTCTCTTTGTACCTACTGCCGTGAAGTCAGAAATCAATATTTACTCAGGCGAGAGTTTGCAAATTCACACAGGCTGCCTGCTTATGAAGAAATGTTCAGAATGATGACAAGGCATCCCATGAAAAGAAGTTCCAGTGTGAACAGGAGGCCCGCAGCTATACTGCAGGAGGTTAATAGGAAACATTCGATTTTACGTACGCAATGACGTACGCAGTTTTACGTTTCCTGCTTTTTGCAAGTACATTCAGTGCTTTCTGGCTCTCGCTCTCAGTTGACAGGGTTTCCTGTGAAACCTAAGGTAGCCCAGGAATGTGAAAAACTGACAGGCAGTCTGTGGAATCAGACCTAGGCTCCCTCCCAGCTCGCCCCCCTCCTTAGCATGACGTGTGGCAGCATGTCCCGTAAGCAAGACGGCGAAACCAAAACAACCATGCACAAATATCTTCCACCATTTAGCAGCAACATAACAAGCTACATTGCACATCAAGACTAATCCAAAGTGTTCATTGAGGTCCTCCAAGCTAAATATCAGGTGAAATGGCTGACATAAGGCGCCAGTTTCCAGCCAATGGTCAAACAATATTATTTATTACATACATAGCCAATGTTAAGTCCTGATAAGCCTCTGGGATAATTTAAGCGTGAATTTGAGTGAATTTTGTATCCTGTGTATTATTATGATAAATCCCGACCAGACCTTGTTGTCGTCATCAGGAGTGAAGCTGAGCAGCCTGCTTGGGAAGAAAGGTAGCCTGGACAAGCTACAGAGCTACTGGGATGTGGGTTTCTTCCTGGGAGCTAGCATTCTGGCCTGTGACAACACCAGAGTCATACAGGCCTCTGAGAAACTCTTTAAACTCAAGGCTCCCGTCTGGTGAGAGAGTGTGCTGGTTTTGCTTTGTGTTACAAATAAATCTCAACCCGAAGAAAACCTCATTAAATCTATCTAACCTTTAGTCAATCAGTGGCCTATTTCCTTTGATGGTCAAGATTTAGACATTCCAACATATTTCTGCCCCCCCCCGCAGCCAGTGGGCTGTTAAATGTATTTTCAACTAACGTGTGTGTTGACTGCGCCCCAGGTATTTGCGCTCTCTCGTGGAGACTATACTGATTTACCAGCACTTCAAAAAGCCCTCTGTGGAGCAGCCGCCCAAACAGGAACTGGTGGACTTCTGGATGGACTTCCTGGTTGAGGCCACAAAGAAAGACGTGTCGTCTGTCCGTTTTCCTGTACGTAACCCTGGTGGGGAAATCAATCTGCTCCCTGCTCTCTGTTTCCCCTCCTTCCTGTCATTTTTCACTCTATAGATTTGACCTTGACAGATATATATATATAGGTACACAGAACTGCTGGATTTTTTCTTAGACGGTTTATGTTTTTTTTTATCTCCTCTCGCTATGAATAGTCTTGATGTTACAATGGTTGTAATTTCTTCCAGGTGCTGATATTGGAGCCCACTAAAGTGTATCAGCCCTCGTACCTGTCGATAAACAACGATGTGGAGGAGAACACCGTTTCCATCTGGCACGTTGCCCCTGACGACAAGGTGAGTTTCAGGCCACAGGAAGAGGGTGTGACCACTGCACTGTGTCTTTTCACAACCTGGGAGTACAAGCCTGCCTGTTTAGATATCGGCTGGTCTCTTTGGTCTGACATTTTGATGAGTCATCGGTTATGTTTTGAAGTGTCAGTCATCATCGCATTGTTTTGATGTTTTTTCTGATCTCTCAAATAGCAAAGGGGAGTCCATGAGTGGAACTTCAGCGCCTTGTCAGTAAGGGGAGTCAGGTTAGTGATGTACACACATTGTAATGTATGGGCACCGCTTTCCTCCTCTGTGCCTCATGTCAGCAACATCACATATGATAATGTGGCAGTCTAGTTCCCAAGGCAGTATTAGTCAGAGGTCCCTTCATGCCTCTCCACCCCCCCCCAACACACACACACACACACACACACACACACACAGAGGAATTCAACAGCAGACAGACAGGCTGACTGATCTCCCACTTTAGAGGGCCTCTGTGAGATGTTGCTAGGGAACGTGTGTTTCTTGGTTCCCACTCACCCTCCAGTGCTCCAGGAGACAATGGCAGTTTCCTCTGTCGCAGCAGTGTGCAATTGTAGGCTAGAAACAACCACTCCGCTCAGGCATTGGTCTTGGTTAACTGGCTTTTTGTCAGAGACTCCGATATATATATAATAACTGGGTGTACGTTTATCTGTTCATTTCAGATTTACGGCCACTTGTATTGTGTGTTTGAATGATGATGGGCATTTGGTAATAGAACCCCTCCAAGCCCTGGTTAAAATAAAATGGCTCCACATTGAGATTCTACTGGAATGGTTCAGGTCCTGACAGCCGGTTCAGGCCTGTGTTGTCTCTAACTGAAAACTCTTCTCCCAAAGTATTTCCAAGTTCGACGAGCGCAGTGCCTTCCTGTACGTGCTACACAACTCCGAGGACTTCCAGATTTACTTCTGCACGGAGATGCACTGCAAAAGGTCTGTTGCTCCTCTACCACTCTGTGCCGTGATCCAGCTCTCCAAGGCTGCGACTAAACTAAGCAACTCTCAGAGAGACCTGGCAAAGCCAACCAATGTCATTAGCTGTACAATGTAATACAGGGAGTGCCGGTGTCATTGGGTTTTCTCCCGTTTTAACACTTGACAGTGTGCGAAGGGGATTGACCCTGTTATTCCGCTGCCGCCTCTGTCATATATTTGGTATTAAGCGGATTTGGTGTTAGTGTGTGCGTAAGTTTGGTATTCAAACCAATGTGTAGGTCTGCACTGATATAACTATGCTCTGTGTTGCAGATTCTGTGAGCTGGTCAACAGCATCGCTGAGGAAACATGGAAAGGTCCGGAAGAGGGAGAGTGTGACTCTGAGGCCCTAGAGGTGAAAGAGGGGAGACGGACAGTCCTTTTGTTCCTGTTCTGTCTGATTATTGTTTTTTTGTCTCGACCAGGAATTACCTATTGTACAGCAAGAGGTTTAGGATGAATTCAACAGCAATTTGTCTCTAAGATTGTTTTTTGACTGTTAAAACAGACACAAGCAGGTGAAGCGTTGAAATGGACAGAGACAACTTTCTACAGTGTGAAAGCAGTTTGCACTGTTTGTATGTGTTTTGCAGAGAAAAATTGTAGGAAATCAGTTGGTGTATTGTAGGCTCTTTATTCAGCAGTTTTGCCTGTAAACAATTATACAAAGCCTTGACACACCCACTTTTCTGTCCCACAAAAGAATGGCCCAAATCAGATTTCCCAACTGGTTCTAGAACACTGTCGGAAAGGCGCCACGCCTTGTACAGCTCACGTTTCCCTTTGTTTCTGTCTTATTACTTATACACAACTCAGACTCTATAGTTCACCTGTTTTAGGATGTACCTATATCTATAGACTGTGATGCTCCTTGAAGTTAAAGTGTACCAAAATATCCTGCTCTTGACTCCTCAGTACGACTACGAGTATAACGAGCACGGGGAGAGGATGGTTCTGGGAAAAGGTACATTTGGAGTGGTGTACGCCGGCCGCGATCTTAGCAACCAGGTTAGGCTGGCCATCAAGGAGATACCAGAGAGAGACAGCAGGTAAGTGAACATGTTCAAGACCCTACCTCTAATCATCAACACCTGCTGTCCCGCTCATGCAATTACTGTCAGATCAGAAACGCGTGAAGGCCGTATACAGTTCACAGAATTTGATGTAATTTGCATCCATGACACGTACAGCCTTTTTAGTTCCCTTGTCCTCACATAAAGTGGTAATTCAGGGCACAACAACAAATTGGATTCTCAAGTGACCATTTCATCGCCAGGGAGCTCATTGGAGTCATCCACTGTGTTAGCTGTGTGCTCATTCGGTGTATCCATTCTTTAGATTCCAATGTGTTACTACAGGGGAGGGATGTCACCTACCAATTTGTGTAGCAAGCACTCCACTGACTTGACTTTTGTGTCACTGCCTTCAAGCCTAGTCTCTGGTCTGCCTTCTGCTAGCTAATTATGGGACTGCAGAGCCAGTATCCTGTCGAGTATGGTTCCACTAATCAAATCACAAGTCATTAGAGGGCACTCATGAGGTAACTCAGAAGTGTCAACAACTATTATTAATAATTTAGAAGCAACTCCGAAGCATCCTCTCACGATAGCGGAAATGAAATCAAATAAGTGTCTGGTTCACTTGAATAGCCAACCGTATAACATAAGAATGTATTTAGTTGTTATTTGTGGTGTGCACTATGCAAGTTGAGAACAGTTCTCTAGAAGAGTGCGGTAAAGTGACATCTCATAGTTAGCTGGTATGGGTCCTTAAATAAAATACAAGTATATTTGTCACGTTCTTTGTATGCAACATGTGTTAAACGTGAAACGTTTCAAACTAGTAAGAGAAAGGGATGAATAAGAGAGAAAAAAATAAGACGTGTAAATTCAATTACAATAAAATGTCAATCAAAATGTACACAATGTAAAACAAATAACAGTTAAGAATTCCAATAGCTTGGTTATAAACAGGAAGTAGCAGTACCCATTCGATGTGCAGGGGTACGTGGTAGTTGGAGTTCCTGTACAAGTAGGTAGGCGGGGCTTCTCTCTAGTTGTACATGATTACTACCATAGGTTAGTGGACTGAGACCGAGCCACTTGACATCTCTCAGATCTTCTGATGGGTTACTGAAAGCTTTTACTTTTTACTGTTACTTCTACTGTTACTTTCCAAGAACAGAGCTACAGTGCCACTCCCTGTCATATTTACGGAGTGCCCTGGTCTTTTATCTGAGAGAGATTGAGAGAAAAAGAGAGGGCATCCTTTCTTTGCTCAGAACACGGCTAACAGTGGGTGTTTAATCTATTCTCTCCTAGGTATTCTCAGCCCCTCCATGAGGAGATTGCACTTCACAAACACCTGAAACACAAGAACATTGTGCAGTACCTGGGCTCCATCAGCGAGAATGGTTTCATCAAGATCTTCATGGAGCAGGTTCCTGGAGGTGAGAGGGCTGCATGTACAGAATTAGAACTAGCAGAACTCCACTACACCTAGAGACAGTAAAAACACACCTGTTGTGAGTTATGTAATATTATCCTGCCTGTTTGACCGAGTACACTGTTCAGAGTGCATGTATTCTTTGTGTCTTGCCTCCAGGAAGCCTGTCTGCTCTGCTGAGGTCTAAATGGGGCCCTCTGCAGAATAATGAGCCCACCATTGGCTTTTATACCAGACAGATCTTGGAGGGACTCAAATACCTCCATGACAACCAGATCGCTCACAGAGACATCAAGGTGAAGCCTTGTCGTCGCCCCCCATCTACTGACACTCTTTTTCACACCCTATGCTTAGCCATTGCCATTTTGCAGTATACCCCTGACCGTTACGAAGGCGGTAAAGAAAAACCCTGGCCGTCACGTTCATTTCAGCGGTAAAGAACTGCATTGATTTATGAAAAAGGGCTGGTTCTGGTGTGATGACTTATCGTCATACAGGAAGGTTGACGACACGTACTGTGACTCAGTCTGTCATAACAAAACTCTGACCACATCTTCATCCCATAAGCCTCTACATGCTGCTCCATTTAACAATATTGTCTCATAAAATGATCTGAACAGGCGTTCATGTCAACGGCCGTCGTCCTCTTTTGGCTCTGATGACTCCCTCCGCCAAGTAATGAACTCAGCCCACGTGTACAGCCTACTGCTGATTGGCTTAGAGGAAATACCTTAGATTAATAGGCTGTCATTATAGTCCATGGATTGAGTAATGGGGGGGGTCACTGTAAAGGTATTTTCCCATTCCATTTGCTCTCTTTATATCCACAGGGTGACAATGTGCTTATAAACACATACAGCGGAGTTCTGAAGATATCTGACTTCGGTACCTCTAAACGGCTGGCTGGGATCAACCCCTGCACTGAGACTTTCACTGGTATGTACGGGTCTGCCCGTCTGGGTTTGTAACCTCCAGGTTTTACCCCGCCTGCGTGGTAAAATGCCTTGATGGACAGGAGGATGTGTAGACATGGCTGGACCCTCAACCCACACGTTGATCTCACTCTCTGTTTTCAGTAACTTTAGCTGTACTGAGGTTTAATCGACAACAAAAAAAACGACAAACGCTTTGCGTTGAGCGCTTGAGGATTGATCTTGTTTTAGCTCATCCTGTGTAAATGATACTGCGTATGTCCAAACTGTCGTGCGGTTGATTTTCACAGTGGTTTGGCAAGAGTTTAGGGTCAGGTCTGGGTGCCAGGGATATGCCACCAAGGCAGCCAATGGCTTGACAGTTTTGTTAAGGTTGTCTGAATGCTGATTGGTGCTTAGAGATACTCTTACTTTTCATCATAAACCATCCAGGTCAGCCAGTGGGCCTCACCGAAAGGATCACTTCTGTCAACACGTTGACCAACATTTTTCATGGGTTTCAAAGTGTGCTGCATTGTGGGGATAAACATTATCAAACATATGCCTTACTGGTCAACTGCTTGATGTTTAGAACAACCATGCGATCAAAGTTCATTAATTTTCCACTCCAGTTTGTGTATAAGACTGTGCTGCAGAAACTTCCATTATGACCTCAAAAACAAACTGGCTAATCTGCAGTTATCAAACACTCACTCTCAAAACTGGTTAGTCCTAGATATGTCACAGGCTTGCTTACAGTTATGGAAAACTTATTTTGTCTCCTTAAGCTTGATGTCCTGGTGCCAAATCTTTGTTTAAAAAAAGTTATATTTATTTACTGTGATTGCTTTTCTTAATATTTCTGTGATTTATACCTCTGTATTTGTCTGTGGTATTTTATTGTTGCAATGCACAGCTCAACTGTAAAAGAGACACATTAAAACATATAAAAATAGGCATTGGCATAATTCTATTTTTAGTTATAAATTATGAATTAAAATGCAGAAATGAATAAAAGGCAACAAACAATTATACCAAATGTAACAAGCCACTTCCCACCAAATCGGATCCACCTGTAGAAGTGGAATTTTAATAGCATCTGCTTAATTAGCAATAACAAAGGCAAATGTCAGGTTTGCAATTCCGGCATTTCCTGGCAACAGCAAAAGTTGTCCGACTTGCTGTTGGTGTGACTACTTCTGCCGAGTTTACTTGAAGCTGCTTTTAGCTTACTGGTAGGCCGCTCCCAGTTTCTACCATTTAAATTGTCAGCCTTTGTGTCTCTCCCTGTTTCATCATGGCACATAGCTGACTTATTAAAAGTTCTATTAGAGCACCACTTGCCGTAGGCTATAATTACACCCCAAAAAGACTAATTTGATCCAGAGTTACTATAGGTACTGTTTTGATTATGCAGCAATACTGAACGTTTAGTGCATTGGAAAATTCTGCTTGCGCAAAATTAAACCTACTGCTAAATTTAAACCTCTAAACTTAAAACCTTGTTTTTTTCAGCCCTGATATGCAGATTTTACAAATCTTAACTAGTAGCTTTGATAATTGTATGAATTGCTGAGTGTCTGTTTGTTGTTGTTTTGCAGGAACACTACAGTACATGGCCCCGGAGATCATAGATAAAGGCCCTCGAGGCTATGGCAAGCCTGCAGACATCTGGTCCCTAGGCTGCACCATCATTGAGATGGCCACTGGGAAACCACCCTTTTACGAGCTAGGGGAACCACAGGCCGCGATGTTTAAGGTCAGAGTTCAGAGGTCATGTTAAGTTAGGTTTCCGATGGAGGAATAATGTTTTGGTCCAGCTAGCAGAGCAGCGCTATCTGAATGATTGGGCTTTGATGAATGAGTCATGGTGATATGTGGTTTTGTGGACTTACATCTGTCTGTGGTGAAGTCAGATAGGGGAATAGGTAACTACCCTTACATATGTCAAGGCATATGTCTCTAATGTTGTAACTTCTGTCCTGGATCAGAATGATCTGTATTGTTTTTAATTCCTTCTCTGTGCAATCAAGATAATCCTGATTTTCGGAATCATAACATCCCTAATGAAACCTAATGGCACGGGTCCTGATTAAACGTCCGATTGGATTACCAAATTAATATCCCTACCTTAAGGATCACAATCCGATTTTTTTGTTTTGAAAATTCCAACATTTTATTTTATCTAATTGCATTATTCTAATCTGGTAACTTTTAGAAACTGGAGCAGAGACAGTAATATGCCAAGCATTGCATGTGACTGACTGTGTTTGAACACGAAAACTACAAACTGGGATTTAAACAAAAACCTCAGTTATCTTTTGTGCTTAGTAGCTACAACCAAGTGCCAGTGTTTGTGCCAACAAATTGTCAAGTGATTAGATTTCATGCTTATTCAACTAGAAGATCAGACACAGTATTTAGAGATGGAATGCGCAGCACAGCCTATTCCTAATGTGTTGTTTTGAGTGTCTATTTCACTGATGAGCCCTCCTCAAGCTTTTCCACTTGTTTTCATTTGAATTGGAAATATCTCAGAAACTGGATATATGTAGGCGATCTGAAATGTCCATTTAGATATGATCCAACTGGGTGGTCTGAGCAACACAACGGAGATCATGTTGAATGGAGGCCAACGTCACAGAAATGTCTATGCATTCTAATGGAATCACAGTATCAGAAACTCGCCGTGCATTTCTGTGTTATCACGAGCCTTTCATGGTGCTTTTAAACCGCTGATCTGTAGCAGATTAGGGCAGACCTTGTTATACAACAGATGCTACACCTGTCTGTCTCGTCCTGTTAGTTTATCTCATAACTGGTCATGTTTTTTGTTTTTTGCTAACACTGTATTATTTCTCTGTAATGGCTTACATAAGCGAATACTATTTGGAAGCTTGTGCAGCACTTTCTCACGCTTACTGTTGTATCGCAGTGAAGGCATTCGGCAACGATTCTCATATGAACTTTCCTGACATTCATTCTCTTGGAATGTCTCCACTGGGAGGGCCGTCACATTCCTAATCTCAAGCCTAAGTTCCCAAGCTGTGGTTGGAATTTCTAGAGGAACTTCAGACAAGCTCCTAGCCGGGCGTTTCCCGTTTGTCCTTTGCTGTTAACTTGACCTCCCGCACTGTGATGGCGTTTGCATGTCTGCATAGTGTTACCATGCCACAGTGCTATGGGTTACAACAGGTCAATTGACTCATCACAAACAAACAAGTACCTGCCTTGCCTGAGGTGCATGTGATGTGATCTTTCATAATCTTGGTTGTAGCTACGGGTTTAGGCCCATAGGTCTTACGTGACTTGTATAGGTCACTTGACTTGGGATTCTATCCAGGAAGTCTTTCAATTGATATATCTTCCTGCGGTGCAGGGACTGCATTCATGGTAATTGTTGCATATGTCTGCTCAATGAAAAGATGCCTGCAATTTCAATGACAAAATATGTATTAAAGCCCTTACGACTCTGGCTTTGTTGCAGTGGCAGGTTAGAGCCTAGTTGACTGTGTTTTGACTGCAGGTCGGTATGTTCAAGATCCACCCCGAGATCCCAGACTCCATGTCCGCGGAAGCCAAGGCGTTCATCCTCCGCTGCTTTGAGCCCGACCCCGACCAGAGAGCAACCGCCCTGCACCTCCTCACCGATGAGTTCCTTACTGTCACCAGCCGCAAAAAGAGAGCCAAGAGCAGCTTCGCAGGTAGCTAGCACAATGCTTCCCAGATCAGTGATCGCAGTAGTTAGAGTATAGATATAGGGTTACGTCAATAGAAAGACAGAAATAAGGTTATGTCAATTGAAAGACAATTGTAACCAGATACGTCTAGGTACTTTTTGTATCTGTTTCATGTGGTTTCTGCCCAATTGGTCATTGAACAACAGTTGAATGAAAAAAAAGTCTGTTTTTCTTCACAGCTCTTACACCAGCTGGTTCAGGTGAGTTCATTTGAATATCCATCCGTGCTTCATCCTCTTTCAGTTCAGTGAGTCTAAACCTGTCCACATTAGGATAAACCAATTGTGGTGTTGATACATTCTCATGGTACTGTAATGTAAAAAACCAGGAAGCTCTGATGGTCTCAGTGTGCCAGCCGTGTGCCAGCCGTGTGCCTGCCGTGTGCCTGCCGTGTGCCTGCCGTGTGCCTGCCGTGTGCCAGCCGTGTGACTGCCTGCGTGATGTCTCTGTGAACCTCCAGAGTACCTGCGCAGCATCTCCCTGCCGGTGCCGGTGGTGGTGGAGGACACCAGCAGCAGCAGCGAGTACGGCTCTGTCTCCCCCGAAAATGACCTCAACAGCAACCCCTTCATCTTCAAGCCCAGCACCAAGTGTTACAGCGATCGGGAAGTCAAAGGGACCCGCTCCTTGTTCCTTAGGTAACACAAGAGGCTGTCAGCGCAATATATTTATGTGGACAGTGAAGCAAAAAAAAAAAAACTTTATTTGGGCTTTTACTCACTTTGTATTTGGCATCTCAAAAACATACTTACGCTGTACCTCCACCATTTCAATTAATCTGTCAATGAACAGTGCTGGAAAAACAAAAATCTTGAGTAAACTTAATAAATATTGTTATAGTAAGTTATAGAAATGCCGACACCCTTACAATATCCAGAGGTAACAGATAATGTTGCATGTCTTATCCCAAGATCAGGCCTAAATTCTGTACAAAGCTTTGTTGTTAACTAGTTTATACCATTGGTTGCCAAAGACGGTCACATGTTATTATGGATATGTCCTCAAAACCCTTTCACTGAGGTGTCCAGTCCAACCTGTGCTCCTCAACAGCATCCCAGTGGAGAACTTTGAGGATCACAGTGCTCCTCCGTCTCCAGATGAGAAGGACACTGGCTTCTTCATGCTGAGGAAAGACAGCGAGAGACGGGCCACTCTGCACCGCATCCTCACTGAGGACAGAGACAAGGTGGTGGCCAACCTCATGGAGGCCCTGAAACAGGTCAGTTGGCGCCTTCGTGAAATCTATGACTTTAGGAGTTGGCAAGAGAGCACGAACAGAACTGGCTGAACCAGTACCGGAGCAGAGGAGGCTAGAAAATGTTTTATTTTAGTAAGCGACAAACATATTCGGACTCTCGCAAAGCTGTCTAATGGGAACACTAGTTGTGTCGTATAGTCTCTGGGTACAAGACCAGGCTAAATGGCCCGGATGGCTGTCTCAGGTTTAAACAAAACCCTTATCGCCTGCAATCCTCTCATCACACCTGACTTCCGTCATCTTCTTCCCTGTCTGTGCAGGGTTCTGAGACATCGGACACTAAGTTGAGACCTCAGCATATCTCCACCCTGGTGATCAGTCTGGGGGACTTTGTGCGTATGGCGGACAGGAAGATCATAGCCAGCACCCTCTCTCAACTCAAACTGGAGCTAGACTTTGACAGCACAGCTATCAGCCAACTACAGGTGGTGCTTTTTGGATTCCAGGATGCAGTAAGTGGCCATAAAGCGTCATATAATAATGTAATAATAATTAAAATATCCTTCATTTGTTTATTTATCCAATGCAAACAGGCTGGAATTCAGATAGTCTTGTATAGGCTGCAGGCTTTAGAGATATTGAAGAATGATTCAGGGGGTCATCGTGAAACTGTTCTCAGCTGAACTGTCACACCACACCGCAATTGTCTGAACAAATAAGACAATTGACTTTGAAACACATTCAACCTTTAGGAAAAGAGAAATAAAAGGGAGGTCTGTTTAATTGTAGGTTGTGTGTCTGTTGTCTTTTCTGTGCCTCGCAGATATAGTTGTGCAAATAAAACAACACCGGTCTGTGGCTGCCTATTTATTTTGTGGGAGGGATTATGTAACTGTCTGTGTCAAAAGCTCTGACGCCTCCTAGTGGACACATTCAAAACCAGTTCGGGGTCTATGTTTGGTACACCTTCTGCCACAACTCACTCTCAATGCACGACACAAACTGGTTTGTCACACTTGAATTTTTACTGGATTTTTTGTAAATGATTGTCTGTCTTGTTTTTTAATGGGTCGGAATGCAGTTTCCATAGAAGCTAATATAATCATGTAGGAGGATATCTCAGATTACTGGGTAACCACCACGCAATGTAAACAGAGAGCCGCTGGCATGTGGGCTGCTCTCCTTCCCACGAATCGGACCACGTGTGATACGTGCATACACACGGATTGATGCATTATTTATAGTATGTGTGTGGATCAGCTGTCTAGTAATGGATTGTGTGATTGTCCCCTGTGTCTGTAGGTTAACAAAGTACTAAGAAACCACAACATCAAGCCCCACTGGATGTTTGCCCTGGACAATATCATCCGTAAAGCGGTTCAAACAGCCATCACCATCCTGGTGCCAGGTAATAGTGGTGTCTCCGGCCACAGAGGGGTTTAAAACGAAACCTACCAGTGTGACTTGTAACAAAGTCCCAATTTAACATGTCGGAACAGAGACAACAGCAGATATTTTATCTAAGCCTGGATACAGATATGCAGTAGAAGCAGTGTACAGAACAAGGCATTTAACAAGTGTAGGACGTGCATGGATCGTATTTACCTCATACTACTGTGTTGTGTGATGGTCCTACTTTAAGATGAATGCAGTAACCATTAGTCACTCCGAATAAGAGCATCTGCTAAATGGCTGGCATGTAATATGTTATGACAGTTGCATTTAAAAGATGATCTTTGTTCACAGAGGCTTGTGATTTTGCCGTCTGTGTTTCGTGTTACCTCTTCAGTGGCTGTAGGCTTAGTATTGCTAAAACATTGTAATGATGTGTCATGTGTCCTGACCCAGAGCTAAGGCCCCACTACAGTCTTGCCTCAGAGAGCGACCCAGCCGATCAGGATAACGTTGACGATGATGTGGACCCTGAGGATAACTCTGCCCACCAAAGCAGAGCCCCGCCCAACGCTGTCCATGACGACACGGTTGTCACCTCGGGCGTGAGCACGCTCAGTTCCACTGTTTCACATGAGTCCCATAAGGCCCAGCGCTCGGTTACCATGGAAATAGGCAGGATGAAGCTGGAAACCAACAGGTGGGTCGCTGTTCGGTCATAACCATGACAACGATTGTCAGAAACAGTGACAGATTTATTTACAAATCATGAACAGCCTTTGGTACTTAACACCTCAAGTGTGATCAGTCAGTAATTCTGCACGTACTTTCACATCGTTTCCTCACCAGTAGGAATTCTGTTATGTACAGTGGGGAGAACAAGTATTTGATACACTGCTGATTTTGCAGGTTTTCCTACTTACAAAGCATGTAGAGGTCTGT
>JACXGI010012436.1:0-22784 GCA_016801175.1 Esox masquinongy | reverse complement strand
TGATGAGACCAAGATAAACTTATTTGGTTCAGATGGTGTCAAGCATGTGTGGCGGCAACCAGGTGAGGAGTACAAAGACAAGTGTGTCTTGCCTACAGTCAAGCATGGTGGTGGGAGTGTCATGGTCTGGGGCTGCATGAGTGCTGCCGGCACTGGGGAGCTACAGTTCATTGAGGGAACCATGAATGCCAACATGTACCGTGACATACTGAAGCAGAGCTTGATCCCCTCCCTTCGGAGACTGGGCCACAGGGCAGTATTCCAACATGATAACGACCCCAAACACCTCCAAGACGACCACTGCCTCGCTAAAGAAGCTGAGGGTAAAGGTGATGGACTGGCCAAGCATGTCTCCTGACCTAAACCCTATTGAGCATCTGTGGGGCATCCTCAAACGGAAGGTGGAGGAGCGCAAGGTCTCTAACATCCACCAGCTCCATGATGTTGTCATGGAGGAATGGAAGAGGACTCCAGTGGAAACCTGTGAAGCTCTGGTGAACTCCATGCCCAAGAGGGTTAAGGCAGTGCTGGAAAATAATGGTGGCCACACAAAATATTGACACTTAGGGCCTAATTTGGAAATTTTCACTTAGGGGTGTACTCACTTTTGTTGTCAGCGGTTTAGACATTAATGGCTGCGTGTGGTGTTATTTTGAGGGGGACAGCAAATTTACACTGTTACACAAGCTGTAAACTCACTACTTTACAAAGGGTCATTTCTTCAGTGTTGTGACATGAAAAGATATAATAAAATATTTGCAAAAATGTGAGGGGTGTACTCACTTTTGTGAGATACCGTACATGCATATTAGATGCATCCACGTATAGCCCTGGGTCAAACCTCTATTCCTTCAGAACAATTCTTAGGGGTGTATATTCTAAGAGGTGTCAAAAACATTTTAGAAGAATGCTGACAGAATGGCATCACGCAGTTCCAGCAGATTGGATGAACAGCACATGAGTTTTCCAAACTATGCATTAATCTAAACAGTAACTGAAAGCCTTTGACGGTCTACCTTCTTTATAAAACAAGTCACAGCGAGGTGACTGATCGCCCGTCAGGGTGTTGTACATATACACTGGCCAATGAATGTATAAATGTTTATAATTTAATCAGTTAGGCATGACATTCCTCAAACCCACTGTAAAGTTCACGTAAAGAATGTAACTGAAGGCAAAATAGTACTCAACCATGTGAACTTTTATTTTTAAAATAATAGTCATAAAACACAAAACTGTATGACAGAAATACATGAATTTTCTGTAGACATTTTATTTTTTGTGACTGCTTGATTAGATAATAAGCTAATTTGCCAAAGACTTTTCTATCCCACAAAGGGGAACACTTACAATAAATTGATTACTTTCTCCATGCATTTCTTATAGCTGACATGTCAGAGTCCCCACTGATATATGAGCTTTCCTAAAAATGTGTTCAAAACATTTCTTGGTCCCATGTTCTATTTCTAACAACAATTTCCCTAAATTTGAGACATAATTTATCACTTTTGCCACCGATAGTAAAGTCCAGGAGAAAAAAATGATTTGCAAAGGTATTCATATGAATATTGTCTGCCAAATGATTGCAAAAGGTGGTTGCCTACAGAGAATGAAAGGAGACAAAATAATATAATGTAATATAAAGAAATGCATGATTTATAAAAATCAATTCAGAAAAAGTGGCACATTATTAGTCAGGAACCGGTACACACAGGCAGTCAGAGAAACAAAGGCTAGCCATTTCAAACAGAAATTTGCATCCTGTAGCACTAATTCCAAAACATTCTGGGACATGGTAAAACCCATGGAGAATAAGAACACCTCCACCCTGTTGCCTACTGCACTAAGGTATGGAAACACTGTCACCACTGACAAATCCTTGATATTAGAGAACTTTAATAAGCATTTCGCCGAGGCTGGCCTTGCTTTTCACCTGCCCCCCCCCCCCCCCTCCGGCCAATGGCTCCGCAGCCCCTGCAGCTACATGCCCTAGCACCCTCCCCCCAACTTCCTCCTCACTCCCAGCCCCCGGCCTCCCACATCTCTTTCACCCCTATCCGGACTGTCGATGTTTTGAGAGACTTGAGTGATGTTGACCCCTTCAACTCAGCCAGGCTAGATAATCTCGACCCCTCTTTCCTAAAACTATCCGCAAATATCATTGTAGCCCCTATCACTACCCTGTTTAACCCGTCTCTCTCAACCTCAGAAATCCCTAGAGACTGGAAAACCGCAACGGTCATTCCCCTTTTCAAAGAGGGAGACATTTCAGACCCTAACTGCTATAGACCCATATCCATCCTGCCCTGTCTTTCTAAAGTATTTGAAAGTCTGATAAACAAACAGATCACCATCCATCTTGAGTCACACCGCACCCTTTCTGCTATACAATCTGGCTTCCATGCTGGTCATGGGTGCACCGCGGCTACGCTTAAGGTCCTAAATGACATCATAACCGCAATCAATAAAAAACACTCTTCATTGACGTGTCCAAGGCCTTTGACTCTGTCAACCATTTTATTCTTATTGGTAGACTCAACAGCCTTAGTTTCTCAAATGACTGCCTCGCATGGTTTACCAACTACTTCTCAGATAGGGCCCAGTGTGTCAAATCGGAGGGCCTGCTGTCTGGACCTATGGCTGTCTCCATGGGAGTACCACAGCGTTCGATTCTCAGGCCGACTCTATTCTCATTGTATATAAATGATGTTGCTCTTGCAGCCGGTGACTCTCAAATCCACCTCTATGCAGACGACACCATTCTGTATACATCCAGCCCTTCACTGGACACTGCTTATAAACATCCAGGAGAGCTTTAATGCCATACAGCACTCCTTCCATGAGCTCCAACTACTACTGAACTCTGGGAAAACTAAGTGCATGCTCTTCAACCGATCGCTGCCCACACCTGCCCGCCTGACTAGCATCACCATTCTTGATGGGTCTGTGTCAGAATACGTGGACACTTACAAATATCTAGGTGTCTGGTTAGACAGCTCACTCTCCCTCCAGACCCACATAAACCATCTCCCGTCCAAAATTAAGTCTAGAGTTGGCTTCCTTTTCCGCAACACGGCCTCCTTCACTCGTGCTGCCAAGCTTGCACTGGTGAAAATGACCATCGTACCAATCCTAAACTTCAGTGATGTCATATATAGAACTGCCTCAAACTCTCTCCTGAAGAAACTGGATGTGGTCTACCACAGTGCCATCCGTTTTGCTACCGGAGCCCCATTTAATACCCACCACTGCAACCTCTAAGCATTAGTCGGCTGGCCCTCATTACACACCCAGCGCCTATCCCACTGGTACCAATTAATTTACAAGTGCTTGCTAGGCAAAGCCCCTCTGTACCTAAGTTCACTTGTCACCTTAGCTTTACCAACCCGCAGCCTGCGCTCAAGCAGATACATCTCTCTGGTCATCCCAAAAGCCCTCACCACCTTCGGCCGCCACTCCTTCCAGTTCTCAGCTGCCAATGATTGGAACGAATTACAAAAACCCTGAAACTGGAGACACTCATTCCCCTCACTGCCTTTAAAAAACATCTGTCTGAGCTACTAACAGTTCATTCTCCGTGTTAACTCTCCTCCATCATGCGCACATTGAACCTGCACATAGCCGCCCTTATCATCTCTGTCATGCCCCATGGCAGATTTGCACACTTATCCGCATCACTTGTCTCATATTTTTGCTTCTTTGCACTATACCATTTGCACAGGTATGCCCTAGGGTTATGCTATTTATTGTCTTTGCCACTCCACCTTTGCACACTAACCGACCTACCTCACGAAATACGCTTCACATTGCAAAAACTGTATAATGCACTCTACTGCACAATTTTAGCTAGACTTTCTAGTGGATTTGTACTCTTGGTATTGCCTTATCACTTTTGCACTAACTGTATATAGACTCTGTACTGCATTTGTATTTCATTCAAACTCTACCTCATTTTGTACACTGTGTACTCTATGTGTAATTGTATGTTGTCCTGCACATCTGCACTTTGTCTTGGCCAGGTCGCCATTACAAATGAGAATCTGTTCTCAATCGGCCTAACTGGTTAAATAAAGGATAAATCATTTATTTATTTTTAAATTAGGAAATCTTTTTCATTATAATATGACATTTCATAATAATACAGTACATTTCCCATGTACACATGATGCATTTCATAAAATCAATATCCTTCTTCATATTTTTACATTTGTTTTGATAATTAAATTTCGCAGCCTTTTTCATAAAAGACCTAAAGCAGTTATTGTAGCAAACAGTGGCTCTATCAAAATATGTGGAATTGTGTGGAGGTTGAATACCTACGGAGGCAAATTTAACAATTATTATTATTGTGCTGGGGGAGTTGGATCAGTTCTCCTTGCTAATACTATACTCCTCTTAGGGAGTTTTTCCTAGCCACTGTGCTTCAACACTGTTGTTGCTTGCTGCTTGGGGTTTCAGGCTGGGTGTTTTGTAAAAGCACTTTGTGAGAACTGCTAATATAAAAAGGGATTTATAAATAAATTTGATTGATTTAAAATAAATTAGTAAACACAATAAAATGTATTTTGGGAACTGAATACTTCAGTGACAGTGTTGACTAAATGACATATCTGCTGTTGATTACATGCAGTACAATGCAGCTTTTTTAAATTGACCTAGCCAAAGCCTTTGACTATGGTAATCATCTCATCCCAGGGCTCGACAATAACGATGGCCAGATGGCCCTGCACCAGTAAAAAGTCAAGTCAGGACTAATCCAACTAGCAAGTCACTGTCCTGATCAGGACACCGCAAAAATGTTTTGAGATTGTTAAACAATAATCACATTATAAACTTGACATCCTCCAGTTGTTTCGTAATCTGGCACACGCACAGAAAAACTACCTTGCAGCTCCTTTCACACGCTGTTGACCAGTCAAGAGTTGAGCAGTGATGTGACACGTGGCTGTCTGGTATTGTTTTTCAATAAAACATTTTAAAACTTGCGCAAGTCACTCAACTGAAGAAGGCAGTGAAGGATAACTACGAGCTCAAACGAAAGCGAACATTTTTACCTCAGTGCAAAAAATAATTTACCTGTTTCGACGTCAAAATGCTTTGAGCAGCTAGATAAAACACTCATCTCAGACTCCATGCCTGCAACACTTGACCCGCTACAGTTTGCCTACAGACAAAACAGATCCACAGAGGATGCCATCGCTCTGACCCTCCACTCTGCACTCTCATCTGGACAAAAGGAACACATATGTGAGAATGCTGTTCATTGACTATAGCTCAGCCTTCAACACCACTGTGCCCCACAAGCTGGCGGTTAAGCTCAGGGATCTGGGTCTCGACCCCACTATGTGCAGATGGATCCTGAACTTCCCCAGGCAGACCCCAGGTGGTGCGGATGGGCAACGCCACCTCCTTCTCACTGACTCTCAGTACTGGTTCCCCCCAGGGCTGTGTGTTGAGCCCACTCCTGTACTCTCTCTTCACCCACAACTGCCTGGCAACTCACGTCCCCAACACCATCGTTAAGTTTGCTAACGACACCATCATCATAGGCCTGATCTCTGACAACAACGAGTCAGCCTATAGAGACAAAGTAAGGTCACTGACTTTGTGGTGTCAGGATAACAACCTCCAGCTCAATATCAGCAAAACAAAGGAGATGATTGTTGATCACAGGAAGCAGCGGCGGGGAGACCACGCCCCCATACACATCAATGGGTCTGCAGTAGTGAGAGTTCACAACATCAGGTTCCTCGGGGTCAACATCAGTGATGACTTGACCTGGTCTTATCACACTAACGTTGCGGTGAAGAAGGCCAGGAAACGGCTCTTCTTCCTACGCCGATTAAGGAGATTTGGCATGGATTCCAGGATACAAACCAACTTCTACAGATGCACTATCGAGAGTATCCTGACCGGCTGTGCCACCGCCTGGTATGGCAGCTGCACTGCCCTCGACCGCAAAGCACTTCAGAGGGTGATTAAAACAGCAGAGCGCATCACAAGGTATGACCTGCCATCCCTGCCAGATCTCTACACAGAGAGGTGTAGGAGGAGCAAACGGATCATTACAGATCCCAGCCACCCATGCCACGGACTGTTTACCAAGCTGCCGTCAGGCAGAAGGTACAGGAGTATTCAGTCCAAAACAAAGAGGCTACAGGACAGCTTCTTTCCACAGGCTGTAAGGCTGTTCAACTCGGGAACCCCTCTTCCCTTCCATCCATAGTCCATGCACACCTGCCACTTTATATCGTGCATATCTTCCGCTTATATCATGCACACCTGTCACTTTTACATTGCACTACGGTTGTATAGTTATTATTATTGATGTGTGTTTTTGTATAGTGTTATTACTGATTGATTGTGTCATCTTATTTTTTTAAATTATAATTACTGTTACTTTTTAACTTTTAACTGCACTGTCGGGAGTAGGAAAACCAAGCATTTCATTGCTGTAACTTGTTATTGCAAATGACAAATAAAACTTTTGAACTTGAACTTGAACAATGGAACTCAGATGCACTATCGTCTGTCCTAAGTTCACGGCTAGAATGGACAAATGTGGGTCTTTTTACAAACACAGCAACAACTTTTGCAAACAATCCCAGACCAGCCATGCCAACAGCTAACAGTACCTGATCAGCAAGACAGCCAAGCGGGTGGCTGACAATCCGTCTTCAGGGTCCTTGGTTGTATCAGGAATTTAAATGAAGATGCCCATTGAGTGATTGCACGACATAACAAGCGCAAACTGACGGACCAGCCAGTGGCCTTTTTCCCTGGGGTGTATGAGTTAGTGTTTTTTTTGAAAGTCAGTGTTTTGTTTGAAAGTCTAATGCTTTTTTGACTTATCTTTATATTCATTTTTATAATTAGAAATGTTATGAATGAAATATAATATGTATTTTTTATATATCTAGAATGCATTTCATAAAATGATTAATCATGTTGATAACAAAAGTATTTGTTTCTATGTTGTAACACTGATTAATTACAACTTTTGGAAGGAGGAACAGTAAAAATGTTTTTCGGTCCAGTAAGTTTTAAACCCACTTGCCCCACTGGGCCAGTGGCAAAAAATGTTAACGTTGAGCCCTGCATCCTAACCAATAGATTTAACAACCTTGAGTTTGCCTAGCGTGGTTCGAAAGCTACTTCTCTGACCGGGGTTCAAAACCTTCAGCATAGCTTCAATAACATACAATATGCATTTCTAAATCTCCAAATACTCTTCAATTCCAGTAAAAGAATCAGAAATTACATCTAGCTGCTTGCCCCACAAATATTCCCAACAGCAATACCTCTGAAGCAATACCTACAATACCTCGTATTCAGATCCACAGTTCGCTCTCTTTCTAGACCCATATCAGCCACCTCCAATCTAAAATCAAAACCATAATTGGTCTCTTGTTTTGCTATAATGCATCCTTCACCAACACTGCAAATCAAACTGTTGTAAAAATGCCAGTCCTGGCAACGTAGTTTATCACATTGCTACCAGTAGTCACCTCAATAAATTAATGTAGTCAGAGACATTCAGTTACACGGTTTGCCACAACACCACCCACTCTGTCACCAGTGCCCCCTATAACACGTATCACTAACTTTACCATTGTTGCACACGCAGCACCAGATTCTCACTAGAACTACCTTATCTACAAGTCCCTCTTAAGCAAACCACCTCATTACCTCAGCTCACTCACAACATCTGCCTACTCAATAGAAAGCTGTGTGTTGGTAGATACTGTACCTCACACTGATCTTAAGGTTAACACTTTCTTTGGCCTCCATCAATTTTTCATTGTCACCTTCCATTGACTGTAATGAATAACAACTCTCAAACTTGAGTTTCACCACTCCTTTCTTCAAACAATTGTCTGAGCTGTTACCTGATCACTAGAGCTAAGCACTTATCAATCTATATGTATCAGCATGGGGATCACTTATACACAATCTCAGTCCATTACTTATACACAATCTATCTGTAGGACCTCAGTGAAATTTACGGACTTCGCCAAATCCACTGTACAATGTATACTGATTACATTTAAGTGTAACTGTGTGTCGTCTTGCAATCGTAATGCCTTTGTCATGCCATTGTAAATTAAATGTGGTTCTCAACTGGCTTCCCTGGTTAAAGAAAAATAAACATATCTACTTAGCTTACGTACAAGTTGAATGTTTCCTATTTTTTCTGATGAACTCCTTTTCAAATCAGACGTCTGTACATGGACTACAACTAGTACAACTTGTTTAGGAGACGCTGAAGTAGAGATGGCCGTAATTAATCGATTAATGAATTATTCGCCTTAATTATCATATTAATAGTTTCACTTCCGCGATAGAAACAAATCAAAGTTGGGATTATGCTAAGGGATCCGATTCCATGTTTGCTTATACTGCACACTAAGCCACAGTTGGATGAATTTTAAAAGCAAGGACATTCCAAAGACAATAAATCACAGAGAAAACTTTGCGCTGAAAAACAAAAGATGTCATTATAGGCTAACAAATTGTTAAAACAATGGGTAAATTTTATTCTTTCAGTTGTGGGATTCTTACCTGTATGGAATCCGCCGCCATTTTAGTTCTTAACTTAAAATAAATCAGGAGGATTGGATATGGGACGAGTCACAAGTAAGCAAATATTATTCCTCCTGTATCCAGAATACTTTCAACAAAAGTATAACTCCTATTAAGTAAAACAAAAATCATTAGTGCGACGACCTCTCGCTCCATGATCAGTGGCCCAGGAACTTTGCATGACTGTATTTTTAGACTTCATTCCGGCTTTTCAAAAATATTCAATATCAAATCATGCTTTTGTAGTTCCCTCCTTATCTATAGCTGAACATATTGTAATCGTTCTTATCCTTGAATCGTCACCCAGAAACCCAGCGAATTAAAAACGCTATACGTGCTCTAGACCGAAAGCTCTCTGCAGCGAATTCCAGCAACACCAATTTCGCACACTTGCAGTCATGTGACCCTCGACTCCAACACGCGGCTGGAGCCACATTTTCACAAGAATACTAGAGGATTCAGTCGTGAACGGAAGTTTGACTCTTTTTCTGACTCGGATCTTTGAGTCGTTCAGTAAAAAGAACCAACTTTCGAATCATTTCGGTAATTTGAGTCATTAATGCCCAGCCAACAAATTGATTTAAAGCTGAAGTGCGTACGTTTTTTTTGCATTACCGCATCGCTACTCTATTTATCTGGATTGTGGATGAATTCCTACCATCAGATTGTCCCAGGCCAGCATCTGAAAAACCTCTGTATACCGTGTACTGCTCCTAAGGAAAAAAAGTGGTCGGCCCTCGCAGTGGCGGGAAATGTTATCCTGCGCACAGGAAGTGATGCGTTTGACGTATCAAACAAAGAGCTGAGGCTGGACCAAATAAGGAAGTGGCTACTCTTATTTTGTGTATGAAGCAGCGAGAGACGCGAGGCAATTTTATAAAAAAAAATAAAAATGAAAGAAGTTCAGAATGTAATGGTACCTAAGAAAATACGGTTTGGTTCAAAAGAAAGCAAATCTGATAAAAGAGAGGCAGATAGACGCCATTTGCAGTGAACATTGGTGCAGCTGCCTATCCACGATGGATGGAACTCATGGAGCAAAATGCATTATACTTAGACGCTGATTTGGCAATTATTCTGTTAAATAATAAGTGAAGTTAGCTAAAATGCTAGCTACCTAGCTAACCTCACACTGTTGTTAGTAATTGCCCTATTGGTGTTTGTGGTTAGCTATACAGACAGAGCAGACATGGCTATTGTTACTGACTGTACATCTATCCAGCAGACATTTTTCGCAAGTTTTGCTACTACTAGCTTCTAATAACGTCAGCTTGCCAGCATGGACAATGTTAGCTGCCTAGAATAACCTCATACTGTTGTTAGTAATTGGCTATAACTAATTACCAGGCAAAAACAATTGGCCAATTTGGTTAACTAGCTAACTTTCTGTGGATAAAGAGGTGAGCTACCGTCTGTACATGCTGTTTGCTTTGTTTACTAGCCCAGCTAGTAGTACTGTAATTGGAAAACATTACCAAGGCAAGTTTAGACTAGTAGCTGGCTATTCTCACGTTTCCTGCTACATCAGATAGATGTTTAATTAATTTTAGTATATAATTAAAATAATCGTATGTCAACTCACCTGGTCGATGAAGATTTTTTTTTAGATGAGTTGAATAAAGTGCACAGATAAACTGTATGGCTTTAAGAATGAACTGACATCACACCAGCGACACCCGAGATTTCTGGGAAAATGAGGCGGAAATACTTCCTGTTTTGAAAGTTACATCCTTCAGCTTTAATGCCAAACCCCCAAATAGTGGATAGATGAAAATAACTATACACTGTCAAACATTTGTCAGCTCTGTGTAAGTTAGTTCCCTTAGGGTTGTGGATTACAAAAAAAGGCTTGGGCTGTGGATCCAACTCAGGATCTTTAGTCTGCTGGGCAAAATGATCTGGATGTTTCTGAAGCATCTGCACATGTCCAGATCAGATTCTGTTTGTGTGTTTATTCTCAACATGCAGGTTATAATCAATTGTTCTCTTATCTTTGAAACAGTAACCGAAGGAGTCGAGATGTGTTTGTTAGGATACAAGTGGATATACCATGGCTATCAGCCAATCCACATTCAACATTCAAAGCAACAAGTTTATAATGATGGTTAGAGAGAGGGGTTGCCTAGAAAAATGTGACTCAGAGAAAGACAATAGTGTAGCCTGATGTCCTTACAGAGGAGTTGGACAGCCAATTGGCCTCAGTGGCCTGGTTAGGATGTATGCTTTGAGCATAGCCTGGAAGTTGGGAGGGACAGTTCCCATGGCTTCTCTGTGGGCTACCACCATGGTCTTGTGATTAATGCAAGCTTTGACAGGAAGCCAGTGGTGTGTGCAGAGGTTCAGGATGCCATGGGAAAATACTGCAGTGTTCTGGATGAGTTCCATGTTTCTAATGATTCAAAACTAGCCAGCAGAGAGTTGCAGTAATCCGGACAATATATGACGATTGCCTGAATTGACTTTTGCTATTTGCTGTGTGAGGAATGTCGTTGTCAAATCACATACAAATATACAAAAAATAAATTGTGTTTCTGTCACAGTGAACATACTAAATTCAGGTCCTTATGTATGGAGGACCAAACCTGCCAAAATTAGAAATAAATGAATGAATAAATAAATAAATGTATCAATAAATATATTTATACATAAAATATAATAATAAATGTATTAATCAATATCATTTCCCTATTTATTTAATTCCTTCATCATTCGTTTCTGTATTTATTTTTATATTCTTTTATTTCTGTATTTATTTATTTATGTATTTCCTTGTCCTTATGCTAATGGGCGGCAGGACTAACAGTCAGACTTAGCAATCAAGCCCAGAGCAGCAGATAGAATCAGACTGTGAAGACGGTGAGTGCTGTTTTAGATCCTTGGCACGTCTCTATGTTGCCCATCTCTATTCCTAGTTCAAGCACATGCATCATTTGTGCATAGGTGACATGAAGTAGGTATCGAAAAACCGAGAGAAGTGTTCGGAAAAACACAACATCATTTTCGCAGAGTGAATAGGCTACAAGAACGGCGCAACTATGCGGGTCTGTCCCAGGAGTCCTTAAATTGAAATGGGTTATTTTCAGTGTCAGTGCATAGGACCAGACTTGTAATTTAAGCGATCGTATTTTCCCAAAACTCCTATCGGTATGGACATATGCGCTGGCATTGAAATCAACTTGTTATCCCCATTAGAACCCCTGTGAGAACCCCTGTGAGAAACCCCTGTCAAAGTAGTACTTTTACCAGTGCTCATTGCTATCTGGGATTGTTGTTATTTAATAATTGAATTCAAAATAGCATAGAACCCCCTATTATCGGCATAGCCAACAGCAGTTTTGAAATATATCTTCTTGTACCGAGTAATAATTTGATCAAGTTGTCAATGTTTAGTGATTATTAGAGACATACACATGTTAACTAGCATGTTTATTAATTATCATTTCTGAAATTTCAGTGGAAATATTATTTTCAGCTAGTTGGTTAGCGACTTGGCAAAAAAAAAAAACTATTGTCGGCCACCGACAATAGTTGTGGCACTCTCATGCTTCTGGTGAAGCACTTTCATGCTTCTGGTGAAGAAGAAAAAAAAACTGATCACTTTGATAATAAATGATGATGTCTGGTCTGTCGCACAAATCGAATTTCACGATTTGTAACTTATCAAAAACAATTTACATTGCCCTACATTACATTTTTAAAATTTTTAACGTATTTTTTAAAGTATTTTTATACAGTACAGGCCAAAAGTTTGGACACACCTTCTCATTCAATGCGTTTCCTTTATTTTCATGACTATTTACATTGTAGATTCTCACTGAAGGCATCAAAACTATGAATGAACACATGTGGAATTATGTACTTAACAAAAAAGTGTGAAATAACTGAAAACATGTCTTATATTCTAGTTTTTTCAAAGTAGCCACCCTTTGCTCTGATGACTGCTTTGCACACTCTTGGCATTCTCTTGATGAGCTTCAAGAGGTAGTCACCTGAAATGGTTTTCCAACAGTCTTGAAGGAGTTCCCAGAAATGCTTAGCACTTGTTGGCCCTTTTGCCTTCACTCTGCGGTCCAGCTCACCCCAAACCATCTCGATTGGGTTCAGGTCCAGTGACTGTGGAGGCCAGGTCATCTGGCGCAGCACTCCATCACTCTCCTTCTTGGTCAAATAGCCCTTACACAGCCTGGAGATGTGTTTGGGGTCATTGTCCTGTTGAAAAATAAATGATGGTCCAACTAAACGCAAACCGGATGGGATGGCATGTCGCTGCAGGATGCTGTGGTAGCCATGCTGGTTCAGTATGCCTTCAATTTTGAATAAATCCCCAACAGTGTCACCAGCAAAGCACCCCCACACCATCACACCTCCTCCTCCATGCTTCATGGTGGGAACCAGGCATGTAGAATCCATCCGTTCACCTTTTCTGCATCGCACAAAAACACGGCGGTTGGAACCAAAGATCTCAAATTTGGACTCATCAGACCAAATCACAGATTTCCACTGGTCTAATGTCCATTCCTTGTGTTTCTTGGCCCAAACAAATCTCTTCTGCTTGTTGCCTCTCCTTAGCAGTGGTTTCCTAGCAGCTACTTGACCATGAAGGCCTGATTCGCGCAGTCTCCTCTTAACAGTTGTTCTAGAGATGTGTCTGCTGCTAGAACTCTGTTTGGCATTCAGCTGGTCTCTAATCTGAGCTGCTGTTAACCTGCGATTTCTGAGGCTGGTGACTCGGATGAACTTATCCTCAGCAGCAGAGGTGACTCTTGGTCTTCCTTTCCTGGGGCGGTCCTCATGTGAGCCAGTTTCATTGTAGCGCTTGATGGTTTTTGCAACTGCACTTGGGGACACATTCAAAGTTTTCGCAATTTTCCGGACTGACTGACCTTCATTTGTTAAAGTAATGATGGCCACTCGTTTCTTTTTACTTAGCTGATTGGTTCTTGCCATAATATGAATTCTAACTGTTGTCCAATTGGGCTGTCGGCTGTGTATCAACCTGACTTCTGCACAACACAACTGATGGTCCCAACCCCATTAATAAGGGAAAAAATTCCACTAATTAACCCTGACAAGGCACACCTGTGAAGTGAAAACCATTTCAGGTGACTACCTCATGAAGCTCATTGAGAGAACACCAAGGGTTTGCAGCGCTATCAAAAAAGCAAAAGGTGGCTACTTTGAGGAATCTAAAATACAAGACATGTTTTCAGTTATTTCACACTTTTTTGTTAAGTACATAATTCCATATGTGTTCATTCATAGTTTTGATGCCTTCAGTGAGATTCTAAAATGTAAATAGTCATGAAAATAAAGAAAACGCATTGAATGAGAAGGTGTGTCCAAACTTTTGGCCTGTACTGTACATCTCTATAAAAATGGTGGTCGGCTAGGTGAAAGGGTATATTTAATAGCAAAATGTAACGTTGTTTTCCAGTGCATATAGATTTTTAACTTGAGAGGATTTAGTTCTCCAACTGCTAGAAATGGCTGAAAATAGGGGGTGGCCGATAATAGGAGGACGTTAGCTACTAAATAATATCTATCCATCTGTCTACTATAAGACGCAATCTGCATTTATCTCGAGAATAAGATTTCATCCAGTTATAAATCTGAACGCCTTCACCATTTTCTGTACATGATAAGAGATCCAGTTATAAATCTCAGTGCGAAGTGTGGGTGATAACTTTTAAACTAGATAGCTGTCTGTTTGCCCTTGCAAACATAAAACATTTTCATTAGGCTTAGCTTGTCTTAGGCTGAGATTACATTTCCAACTACAATATTGGAAGGCAGAGATTTTACACTAATTAGCCTAGGCTATACACTTAACAATTCAACACAAACACATTTAAAACAACCTACATACCCCTCCATCCCGATTAAGATGTATAAATAATTGCATTATTAACTGCTCGCTATAACACCATGCGGATTGTCTCGAGTAGCCTACTGTACACAAGGCAGCATTTACCAGTAGTATCGAGGAAGATTAGATTCAACTTTTTTGTCATTGAACAGAACATGTACAGTTCAACGAAATGCAGTTTGCATCAAACCAGAAGTGCAAATAGAGGAGTGCAGAAAAATGTACATGTGTATACAAGTGGAATGTATAGGTGTGCAATTAAGGCAAATGCATTGCATACGGCAATTCTAAATGTGCAGTGGAAAATTCACAAATTTCCAAAACATGTACAGGTATTAAGTACAATGTATGTACAAGTGAGATAAATTGTTGTGGCAATTCTCAATGGCATTCTGAATTTGCAATCAAGGCAAATTGAAGGAGTAGGGTAGAATGTGCAACTGAAATGCAGGGATAGCAGCAATGAGGTTCCCGAGTTAGACGTGTATGCAACAACTGAAAATGCAAGTACAGTGGCAGTTCTAAATGTGCAATGTGCAATGAGGGCAAGGTTAAGGTGCAAGTTTAAGGTGCAAGTCTGCATGTGCAAATGAAATACAGGAATTGTAGCAATGATATGTGAACTGAAAAATCTTATCAGACTTGTCCAGTAGTGCAGAGTGTGGGCATAGTTAGTGATGGAATGTCACAGAGATCAGTGGGGTTACAGCAGATGGAAAGAAACTGTTCCTGAGCCTGCAGGTGTGAGAACGGAGTGACCTGTACAGCCTGCCTGATCGGAGGAGGGCAAACAGTTTGTGCCATGGGTGTGAAGGGTCCCTGGTGATGCCATGCGCCCTACACAGACACCGCTTGTGCTGGTGGTCTAAAATGGCTGGGAGCTGGGTACCCGTGAAGTGCTGGGTGATTTTCACCACCCGAATGGTGACCTGGAGACCTGGAGAGGCCCACAAGCCACAGTGTCTCGTACCCACTGTGAAATTTGGTGGAGGATCGGTGATGATCTGGGAATGCTTCAGCAAGGCTGGAATCGGGCAGATTTGTCTTTGTGAAGGACGCATGAATCAAGTACAAGGATAGCCAAGTACAAGGTTATCCTGGAAGAACACCTGCTTCCTTCTTCTCTGACAATGTTCCCCAACTCTGAGAATTCGTTTTTCCAGCAGGACAATGCTCCATGCCACACAGCCAGGTTAATCAAGGTGTGGATGGAGGTCCATCAGATCAAGACCCTGTCATGGCCAAGCCCAATCTTCAGACCTGAACCCCATTGAAAACGTCTGGAACTTGATCAAGAGGAACATGGATGGTCACAAGCCATCAAACAAAGCCAAAGCTGCTACTTGAATTTTTGTGCCAGGAGTGGCATAAAGTCACCCAACATCAATGTGACAGAGTGGTGGAGAGCATGCCAAGACGCTTGAAAGCTGTGATTAAAAATCAGGGTTATTCCACCAAATATTGATTTCTGAACTCTTCCTAAGTTAAAACATTAGTATTTTATTGTTGAAAAATTAATATGAATTTGTTTTCTTTGCATTATTTGAGGTCTGAAAACAATGCATATTTTTTTGGTTATTTTGACCAGTTGTTATTTTCTACAAATAAATACTCTAAATGACAATATTTTTATTTGAATTTGGGAGTAATGTTGTCAGTAGTTTATAGAATAAAACAAAACTGTTAATTTTACTCAAACACATACCTATGAATAGTAAAACCAGAGAAACTGATAATTTTGCAGTGGTCTCTTAATTTTTTCCAGAGCTGTATGTACCATTTGCAAAGAAAACATGAGTGAGTAGGCAAAACATGTCTTTTATTTCTTATGGGATTCACATTCAACTGTAGGTCATTACAGAATGGCACAATCATAAAACAAAACATGGCAACAAAGAAAAAAATGAACTGACGCTTGTTCAAAAGTCTGCATACCCTTAGTTCTTAATACTGTGTATTGCCCCCTTTAGCATCAATGACAGGGTGCAGTCTTTTGTAATAGTTGTCTATAAGACCCCGAGTTCTTGCAGGTGGTATAGCTGCCCATTCGTCTTGGCAAAATGCCTCCAGGTCATGCAAAACCTTTGGTCGTCTTGCATGAACCACATGTTTGACATCTCCGCAGAGTGGCTCGATGATATTAAGGTCAGGAGACTGATGGCCACTCCAGAACATTTACCTTTTTCTGCTGTAACTACTGGAGGGTCAACCTGGCCTTGTGCTTAGGGTCATTGTCGTGCTGGAAAGTCCAAGAGCGTCCTATGCGCAGCTTTCGTGCAGAAGAATGCAAATTGTCTGCCAGTATTTTCTGATAACATGCTGCATTCATCTTGCCATCAATTTTCACAAGATTCCCCGTGCCTTTAGAGCTCACACCCCCCCAAAACATCAGTGAGCCACCACCATGCTTCACAGTGGGGATGGTATTCTGTACACTATAGGCCTTGTTGACTCCTCTCCAAACATAGCGCTTATGGTTGTGACCATGAAGCTCTATTTTGGTCTCGTCACTCCAAATTACAGTGTGCTAGAAGCTGTGAGGCGTGTCAAGGTGTTGTCGGGTATATTGTAACTGGGCTTTTTTGTGGCATTGGTGCAGTAAAGGCTTCTTTCTGGCAACTCGACCATGCAGCTCATTTTTGTTCAAGTATCGTCATATTGTCCTCCTTGAAACAACCACACCGTCTTTTTCCAGAGCAGTCTGTATTTCTCCTGTGGTTACCTGTGGGTTTTTCTTTGTATCCCGAACAATTCTTCTGGCAGTTTTGGCTGAAATCTTTCTTGGTCTACCTGACCTTGGCTTGGTATCAAGAGATCCCCATATTTACCACTTCTTAATAAGTGACTGAACATTACTGAATGGCATTTGCAAGGCTTTGGATATCTTTTTATATCCTTTCCCATCTTTATAAAGTTCCATTACCTTGTTACGCATGTCTTTTGACAGTTCTTTTCTGCTCCCCATGGCTCAATATCTAGCCTGCTCAGTGCATCCACATGAGAGCTAACAAACTCATTGACTATGTATATACAGACACTAATTGCAATTTAAAAAGCCACATGTGTGGGAAATTCACCTTTATTTGCCATTTTCACCTGTGTGTGTCACCTTGTGTGTCTGTAACAAGACCAAACATTCAAGGGTATGTAACCTTTTGATCAGGGCCATTTGAGTGATTTCTGTTATCAATATGATTTAAAAAGGAGCCAAACAACTATGTGATAATAAATGGCTTCATATGATCACTATCCTTAAATAAACGATGTTTTTTGCATGATCAGTTATATTTTCAAAATCTATGCCAAAATTTCACAATTTCTGCCAGGGTATGTAAACTTATGAACACTAGATGCACAGGCAATCATATGGCAAATGAGTGCTGTTTTCTGGAGGAAAGGAGCCATCAGTGTGGCAAACTGGGACACATAAAACAAGCATGTAGGAAGTGGTTCTCAACCTTTTTTGGGCCAGCACCCCCTATCCATTATCCAGGTCCCTTACCATCCCCCATCAAATAAGATGTAGGCTAATTGCCCTGAATATTAAAGATTATTATTGTTATTGATTGTTATGATTATTATTGTTATTATTATTGTTGTTACTCTTGTTATCATCAACAATCATCAAAAAAGCACATATTTGAATGACAAACAGATTCATTAGTTTCCCAGGGAAACAAACAGCAGCCAATCAGAAACAGCTAGCCAATCAGAAATGCCAAACAATAATCATTCTTATGAATTGTTCCAACGGAAAACAAGCTGGAACTTATCAAGGGGTAAAAGCAGAAGGATTAACTTTCAAATAAAATAAGTTAAAAACCTTTGAATGTTAGTGAGAGCCCTGTGCCTGATTGTATTGCAGTCATGTCAACAAAGCTACTTGTATTGAATAGTGTTTTAATGTGCATCTGGATGCTGGATGTTAAGTAGCTTTCAAGGGAAGTCCGACAGTGGAATATCCCTCTTGTAAATGTGTAACCATTGCGATAACAAGGCGTTCATGGTATATGCCTCAGAGAAATTAATGCTTTTAAGAGAAAGAAATAATACCAAGAGAGCGTCCTTTTTCTGGAGTTTACACAGTAAACGCCTTGTGGGTGAAATTTCATAGATGATACTCTGACATCCCATTCCCGTGAAGGCAGCATGGAGCTGCACCACAAGAAGCTGACAGAAACACTGAAGAGAAGAAGAGTTACAATACACCGTCTTGTCCGGTCGCAGTGGCATAAACTGGCAAGTTTTTATGTTGCAGACCACAGTTTTTTGCAAGTAGTTGAAACTTTAAGCTCGTATTGTTGTGAAACTCACCTTAAAACAAACGCCCCCCAAAGGGCACCTCAACGCCCCCTTTCCAAAATATTGCATCCAGAGCCCCCCGTCGTCCTCTGAATGCCCCCTGGCGGGCGGTACTGCCCCCGTTGAGAAAACTGACATAGGGCAAGGTCGCCGGCAGAGGCATCCAAACCAACAGGGGGAGGAAGGCAAAAGCAAGACAAAATATGCAAGTGGAAATGGCGGGGTCCTTTCTTTCCAGGACCACCATGGCACCCATTTATTCTTAATTCATTGTCATTCATTCCCCATTAACTCCCATTCAGTCACCACTGACCTCCATTCATTCCTCATTGACTTCCATGCGTTCCCGATAGACCCCAATTATTTCCCCATTGCCTCCCATTCATTCTCCATTGACTTCTGTGTGTTCCCCATGGACTCCAATTGAATCACCATAGACTCCCATTCATTCTCCATTTCCCCACATTCAGTAGGGGGCCAAGCAACGAAGTTGCTGGAACCCTCTTATAATTGTTCATTTTATTAAGGTTTTAGCAGTTCACTGGTGAAACCCTATTGTGTTTGTTCCGGTTCATTATTAGATGTGCTTGCCAAAGGCAAAGCACAACTATAGGTTTCTCCCATATATGTCTTATTATTATTAGGTGTGCTTGCCAAAGGCAAAGCACAACTATATGTTTCTCCCATACATTTTATTAGGTGTGCTTGCCAAAGGCAAAGCACAACTATAGGTGTCTCCCATACTTCTTATTATGTGTGCTTGCCAAAGGCAAAGCATAACTATAGGTTTCTCCCATACTTCTTGTTCTTATTAGGTGTGCTTGCCAAAGGTAAAGCACAACTATAGGTTTCTCCCATACTTCTTCTTATTAGGTGTGCTTGCCAAAGGCAAAGCACAACTGTAGGTTTCTCCCATACTTCTTATTATGTGTGCTTGCCAAAGGTAAAGCACAACTATAGGTTTCTCCCATAATTCTTCTTCTTATTAGGTGTGCTTGCCAAAGGTAAAGCACAACTATAGGTTTCTCCCATACTTCTTCTTCTTATTAGGTGTGCTTGCCAAAGGCAAAGCACAACTGTAGGTTTCTCCCATACTTCTTATTATGTGTGCTTGCCAAAGGTAAAGCACAACTATAGGTTTCTCCCATAATTCTTCTTCTTATTAGGTGTGCTTGCCAAAGGCAAAGCACAACTATAGGTTTCTCCCATACTTATTATTATTATTCCTCCAGCTCTACAGCCTAAACGGTAAAAGCAATAAACACGAAACCAACTCCCAAACGTCCCACATGCTCGAACTCGGGTTGCTTGAGCAGATCATTTTGATAGCTATTATACGTTTTTTATACTATATCAATATTTAAATGAGCCACTAATGTATTTCAGTGGGAAAAAAGTGTCCATAGACTTGAATGGTAAAAAAGTCAAAAATTCTAGACGCATCTCCTCCTACATTTTTTAAGCTATCAAGTCCAAACCAAAGCCAAGACGTTCAGTCTGGCCCAACTTGAGTTGCTTGTATTCAGATTTTTGATACTATGTTTACTTTTGTAATTATTAACATTCAAAGATTGCTAAAATTAACCTGTTTCAATGAGAGCCAAAGTAAAACAGAGGTTTCAATTCAAAATGTTCATGCTTTATGGCCAATCAACCTTTGATAACAACTTTAAAGGTTTGAGGCTATCCTAAATAAGAATTCCATTACATGTTTATAAACAATTGACTGTATAATTGCTAATTTACATTGTTCGGATATAACTGAGAATGACTCTTAAACTGTTTGTGCTACAGACACAAAACCAACTTTGTTTCACACGTTAGGCCTGTGCCCAGTTCATATGATGAAAAGTTTATTGATTTTTCAGATGCTAATTAGCGTAATTAGCAAAATTGGTGTTGAATTGCTATTAGGCTGTATCTTCTCCCATGCTGATTAGCGTATTCAGTATTAATTGGTTATTAGGCTGTATCTGTTCAACCGTTCGAGCTACAGAAAAAAACGGACTCTCATTCAAATGTTTAGACTATCCCCAGTTCATATAATGAAACCTTTATTGATTTTACATATGCTAATTAGCATATTTACTGTAAATTAACTATTAGGCTGTATCTTTTGAACTGTTTGAGCTACAGACACGAAACCACTTTGTTTCACAAGTTTAAGCTATACCCACTGCAATTTATGAAACGGTACTTGATTCTACGTATGCTAATTAGCTCAATTAGTATAATTAGTGTTGACTAGCTATTAGGCTGTATCTTTACCTATACAGCCTAATAGCTAGTCAACACTAATTATGCTAATTGAGCTAATTACCATACGTAAAATGAAGTACCTGATTAGTGTATTCAGCATTAATTTGTTATTAGGCTGTATCTTTTGAACCGTTCGAACTACAGAATAAAAACTGACTCTCATTCAAATGTTTAGACTATCCCGAGTTCATATAATTAAACCTTTATTGATTTTACGTATGCTAATTAGCATATTTACCATTAATTAACTATTAGGCTGTAACTTTTGAACCGTTTGAGCTACAGACACGAAACCAACGTGGCTTCACCAGTTTAGGCTATCCCCAGATCATATAATGAAATCTTTATTGATTTTACGTATGCTAATTAGCGTAATTAGCGTTAATTAACTGTTAGGTCCTATCTTTTAAACCGTTCGAGCTACAGACATGAAACCAACTTTGTTACACCAGTTTAGGCTATCCCTACTTCAAATTTGGAAACGTTTATCGATTTTACATATGCTAATTTACGTAATTAGCATTAATTAGCAATTAAGCTGTATTTTTAACCGTTCGAGCTACAGACACGAAACCAACTTTAATTAATCAGTTTAGCTGTCCCCTGTTCATAGAATGACATGTTAATTTATGTTACGTATGCTAATTTGCATAAATGTGTTGACTAGCTATTAGGCTGTATCTTTACCTATGCTGATTAGCATATTCAGCATTAATTTGTTTTTAGGCTATATCTTTTGAACCGTTCGAGCTACAGAAAAAAACTACTCTCATTCAAAAGTTTACACTATCCCGAGTTCATATGATGAAACCTTTATTGATTTTACGTATGCTAAGTAACTATTAGGCTGTATCTTTTGAACCATTTGAGCTACAGACATGAAACCAACTTTGTTTCACACGTTTAGGCTATACCCACTGCAATTTATGAAAGGTTACTTGATTTTATGTATGCTAATTAGCATAATTAATGTTGATTAACTATTAGGCTGTATCTTTTGAACCGTTGGTGATACAGACATGAAACCAACTTTGTTTCACACGTTTAAGTTATCCCCATTGCAAATTAAGAAACGGTTAGCGATTTTACATATGCTAATTAGCGTTATTAGTTTATATTAACAACTAGGCTGTATATTTTGAACCGTTCGTGCTACAGACACGAAACCAACATTGTTTCACACGTTTTGCCTATGTCCAGTTCATTTGATGAAATGTTTATTGATTTTACAGATGCTAATTAGCATGATTAGCATATTTAGTGTTGATTAACTATTTGGCTGTTTCTTTACCCATGCTGATTAGCGTATTCAGCATAATTTGTTATTAGGCTGTATCTTTTGAACCGTTTGAGCTACAGACATGAAACCAACTTTGTTTCACACGTTTAGGTTGTACCCACGTCAAATTATATAACGTTTATCGATTTTACTTATGGTAATTAGCGTTAATTAGCATTAATTAACTATTATACTACTATCTTTGAAACCGTTCGTGCTACAGACACAAAACCAAATTTGTTTCACACGTTTAGCCTATGCCCAGTTAATTTGATGAAACCTTCATTGATTTTTTTAGTGTCGATTAACTATTTGGCTGTATCTTAACCTATGCTGATTAGCGTATTCAGCATTAATTTGTTATCAGGCTGTTTCTTTTGAACCATTCGAGCTACAAAAAAAAATGACTCTTATTCAAAAGTTTAGACTATCCTCAGTTCATACAATGAAACCTTTATTGACTTCTCGAATGTTAATTAGCGTAATTACCGTTAA
>JACXGI010012435.1:0-16903 GCA_016801175.1 Esox masquinongy | reverse complement strand
GGGAGGAGAGAGGAGGAGAGAGGAGGAGAGAGGAGGAGGGAGGAGGAGGGGGTTGGATAGGGACTCCGGGGGGGAACAGTGGAGGAAAGTCGGGAGGAGGGGGTTGTTTAGGGACTCTGGGGTGAGGAGGGGGAGGAAAGGGGGGAGGAGGTGGAGGAGACTAGTAGGGGAAAACGGGTAGAGAGACATTGCGTGGCTGAGGAAGCTGTGTGTGGGGGGTGTATAAAAAACTGTGCGTGTTTGTGTGTGTGTGAGAAAGCGTGTGTGAGCAGAAACAATGGGACTCTCAGATTACATCTTTCTGAGCACTGAGCGGACAGGACAGGGAGAGAGGGAGGGAGGCTGGTGGGGGGTGGAAGGGGCAGGGAGGTGGTGAGGGGGGTGAAGGGGGAGACTCTCCCACAACCATCCCCTCCTGCTCACACCGCTCGCCTGGCTGGCGTCTGATTGGTTTAGACTGGGTATATATTTACGCCACGGGTTTATCAAACCTCACCACAAGTTTCAAACTCTGCAGCTCTGGGAGAACAGGACACACACACACACACACACACACACACCACACTGCTAAACAACTGGCTCTGTAAAACAGGCAGAGAGAGAGAGAGAGAGAGAGAGAAGAGAGAGAAGACAGAGTCGTGGAACGTTTGGGATTTTACACTCCTTTTTGCTGAATCTTCCCATCCTTCAGAGGTCAATGTGTTGCTCTGGGCTCACTGCTCCTCAAACCTCCACCTCACTCAGTTGCTCTGAACAGTGTCTCTTTTTAAAACACTTAGCCTATTCGAATTCATTCATTTCTGTGTTCGCTAAGAAACACAAAGGACCCAGGCAGACGTTTAAAGAACGACCACAACCCCTGGACTACCACAACTGCTAAACAGGAGTTTGTCTAGCTGGAATGAATATAACTGAGTCTAGTTGCTGTCGTGAGGCCATTTCTCTGCCAGTCCAGAACGGAGCAGGGGGACGTCCATGGGTCTCTTCCCACAGCCCGGGCTCTGATCTTGGGCTTGGACCCTTCGACCAGGCCCCGCTCTCTGCAGGATCTGGGGGAAGTACAGAGGCCAGGATAGGGACCCCAGGAGTTGACCAAGGGACAGGGGCAGGCAGCCCTGACTCTACCCACCCAGGAGCTCCTTCCCTGGGCAGCGGAGAGGGGAAACCAGGGGGCGAGTCAAGAATCCGGCGGCCCATGAACGCCTTCATGGTCTGGGCTAAAGACGAGAGGAAACGACTGGCTGTACAGAACCCTGATCTCCACAATGCGGTTCTCAGTAAGATGCTGGGTAAGAGACTAAATGTTTTGTTGTGGTGTCTTTGAGGTACATTGTGAATTTTTATCTAGCAAGTTTAGAAAGAATGCTGTTTTTGTTATTTGACTGAAATCAATAAATATTTTGTCATGTCATAAACCACATTCCTTTAGATAAATCAAATCCACTTGCCAGTGTGACTCTAATCATTGTTTTGTATTATATCACATTCAAGGCATTTCACAAAAGTCGCAAAACTTACATGTTGCATTGTTTAATTACGTTTTGGTTTATATAAAGAAAGTTGCAAGATGTTGAGCACAGTGGAAAATTTGCTGGATTTAAGATGTTAAATTTATTTTTTTCTTTGACCAAACAACATCACTTAGATTATGCAAACACTGACAATGATTCACACGTTCCAGAGTTACACATGTCCCATTCTTGACAATTATGAAACCGATGTAGCTGATGACAACACTGTTGCTGTTGCTGATGATAATGTTGACGATGTAGATGATGAGGATTATGTTGACAACATCGATGATGCTGATGATGAGGATAATGTTGACCATGCTGATAATGTTAAAGATGAGGATAATGTCAGCGGCGTTGATGCTGAGCATCCTGTTGATCATGTTGATGACAATGATAATTTTGATAACGCTGATGATGTTGATGACAATGATAATTTCGATAATGTTGATGACGATGGTGACGCTTGCAGTGACCTTGACAGTAATGTTGATATAACTGTCCACAGGCCAGTCTTGGAAGGCCTTGAGCACCCTGGACAAGAGACCCTTCGTCGACGAGGCCGAGAGGCTCCGCCTACAGCACCTGACAGACCACCCTAACTACAAGTACCGCCCCCGCCGCAAGAAACAAGCCAAGAAGCTCAAACGGGTCGAGCCGGGTCTCCTCCTCCACAACCTGTCCCAGGGAGGCGTGGGGGGGCCTGGGGCGGGCGAGGGCTATGGCCCCCCAGGTCACCTGAGGGAGGGAGGCTACATGGGTCATCACGTGCACCACCATCTCCTGCCTCCTCTGGGCCACTTCAGGGACCTCCGCGGCGGGGACGTGGAGAGCTACGGCCTGCCTACGCCGGAGATGTCACCTCTGGACGTGGTGGAGGAGGGTGTGGGCGACGGGGGCGTCTTCTTTCCCGCTCACATGCAGGAGGACGCTGGCCTGGGGGCTTGGGGCGCCTACCACCCCCACCATCACTACAACAGCCGTCACCACAACATCCACCCTCACTCACTCAGTCAGAGTCATAGTCTGAGTAATGGTCATAATCAAGGTCATAGCCTGAGTCATAGTCAGGGTCACAGTGAGGGTCACAGTCAGGGTCATAGCCAGGGTCACAGTCAGGGTCATAGCCAGGGTCACAGTCAGGGTCATAGCCAGGGTCACAGTGTATATGACAATCCTAATCAGAGCGAAAGAGGGTCCATGCTCTGTCATCCGGCCCAGGGGAAGTGTTCCAGCCAGGTTCTAGAGCCTCCAAACCCTCTGAGTCCCTACTCTGCCCCGCAGGTTTCTGTGGGCCAGTCTGAGGCAGCCAAACCTGCGCCCTCCTTCGTTCCGTCGAACTACTACAGCCAGCTCTACAGTGGTCAGACTGTCGCGGCGTCAAATGCCCCTCAGGGAACGCCCCACTTTGCCTCCCACCTGGGGCAGCTCTCCCCCCCCCCTGAGTCCTCCTCCTCCCCGCACGCCCCCTCGTCCAACCCCCTCGTCCCCCCGTCCCTGGATCAGCCCAGCCTTGGAGTCACCTCAGCAGAGTTCTGGACGGAGGTGGACCGCCACGAGTTCGACCAGTACCTAACCGCCAGCCGGACTCGTGGCGAGAGCTACGGGGGCGCTTTCATCCCTGTTTCTAAACCTCCAGAGGGGTACAGCTCTAAACCCCTGGAAGGGTACGGGGGTGGAGGTGGGCACCTGTCCAAGCCCTTGGTCAGGGGACCTGGTGAGGAGACCCTGAGTAGCCCTCTCATCTCGGCTCTATCCGACGCCAGCAGTGCTGTCTACTACAGTACCTGCATTACCGGCTAGCTCCGCCGAACATTTAGGGAGTCGGGGCTACCGAGGTTCCGTGAATTCTGCGACACGTGTAACCAACAACCTGGGATGAAACGTTTGTGTCAAAATGGTTCTCATGAAAGGTCGGTTGGAAGCGGCTGTGTTGAACTCTGTCTACTGTATTCGGGTCTGAGTTGAGTCGTTGTTTCTTAGACTGACCGCAGAGACCGCCAGCTTTTGCACGCATCCTGAGGAGATGCCGTGTCTTAATTCGATCGTGCTGTTGGTGCAGGGATTTTCCATGTATCGCAGGGACTTTCCGTGTTTAAAAAAGGGTTCTCAAGTTTGATTTGCCCTAAAGATAAAGGGATCAAACACTACGGAAAAAATTATAATCCACTTTGTTATGCATACCGCAGGGTTGTCGTAGGGTTAACTGTCTCAAATTAAGATATCTGTAGTGGTCCTATTTCCTCCAGTACACCTGACTCTACCTGACAGTGACATTATGCTCAGGTCGCTGAATCAAGTGTTTTTGCATTTGACATGGCTAGTCGTGGTCCCTGACGACAGGGGAAGAGAAAATGGAAATATGCATCAGGGAAAACTACAATGCAGACTAGACTACAGACTACCGCACACCACAAAGACTACTGAAGAATTAGACTTAGTGTCCAGACAGGCAGAACAATTAAAAAGATAAAGCAATTTATTTTGTATTACATCAATTTTAATACACAATTTCTATTTTTTCTGCAGTTTGTTTTATTTTGTGTTTATTGAATTGTTTCTATGAAAAACTTTTTATTTGCACTGGTTCAGAAATATGCGTACAGGAAGACACTTTCTAATTCAGTAAATGTAAAGAAAATGGAAGACGAAAGGTTGTTTCCAAATGAAGATATCAAGACAATGTGAATTTCTGAGGTCTGGAATATGAAAATGTTTTGTCACTTAAACAAAACATTGTTTGGGTTCTGTAGCCATGTGTGGATTGACTTTTGTTGTTCATTTTTAATTAATGGAGTACAGCCGAGCTTTGTGTAAAAAAGAAAACGGGCTGAACACTTAATATTAGATCCAAGATCGGCCCTTAAAGAAGGATGTTGAATTAATCAAATCCTTTCTGCAATAATTATTTTGAACATAAAATATTTGAAAAATGAAAAATAAAAAACTGCAGCTGAATAAATCAGGGACAATTATATAATTATTTCATGCAATAAGTCATTGTAATAACAGTATGGCCAAAACACAGGGAAGATTTTTCTTTACACTTTTATTCATCAGTTATCCCTGTTTGAAGAGGGTCTTTGTAAATGAATATATTGTATATTGCTTTTTTAAATATTTCCATTACAAATAAAGTCATTTCTAAGAATTGATATATGTTTTCCTACGGTGTCAGTTTGTCCAGATTGTTTGATCCAGATTTTAATCCAAGCCCAATGTGGTTTTTAGTCAGTGTTTAAGTGGTTTGTGTGTTGTTGTCATTGTTTTGAATTTGTCTTCAGCCTTCCCTCTTAGAAATACGAACGATAAAAAAGACAGAAAGGAAGAAAAAATCTCTCCAATGTGTAACCTTTAAGACTGACTGTCTCAATACTTCTTTGTAGAGTTTTGATCACCACAAAATGAGTTCAGCTCATGGAGTTATTTTCCCCCCAAACCCGCTGACTATGTCAAAACATTTTAAACAACAATAGAGGGGCTGAATCCCAAACATCCCTCTGTTCCCTATATAGTGAACTGGATCCCTGTTAACCATGGTGAAATGTAGTGCACTAATGAGGGAATAGGATGCTATTTGGTGTCTCGCCCCTCACCTCACAGCACTTTCTTTATGCAAGGAGAGAAAAGGCTTTTATTATTGTTTCCAGAAAAACCCAATAAAGAATTGGATTAAAGAAAAAGAAAATGTGATTCCTTAATCCGCCATTAAGATCTAACTATTAAAATGTGTCTTGTTTTATAAAATTAGTGTGATGTTGGCACTTACCCTACACGGACAACTCAACACATGTGCTATTTTGTGTGTGTGTGTGTGTGTCTGTGTCTGTGTATCTTTGTTTGTGTACGTGTCTGTGTTTGTGTGTGTTTGTGTATAATGGCTGGCAAGTCCATAACAGGTTTAGTTTTGTATGATCATTTAAATGTAAAAGTAGCTGGAATGTAAATGTGCAGGAAACTCAAACGGAAGTTCAGGATGTTGTGTGTGGTCGGAATGTGTGTGTGTGTGCGTTTGTGTGACATTGGAAGGATGTTGAAGGAAAGAGGTGTTTTGGTATCCAAACAGTACCTGACCCGCGGCCCGGCATCCTGCAGTGGAAAAAAACTGTGAACTCGCATTCTGTTTGATTCTCCGTCCCATCTGGAAATAAAAAAAATCAGCCCTTGCAGAGATCTGAATACGATGACAAGATGCTCATGTCTCCACCTCTAATAGCAACAAACTAGTAAGCATATAAAATAATAATGTCAGAAAACAGTAACAACGGTTGTGGATGTGTGTGTGTATTACGGTTCAGTATTGGTGAAGCATTTCAGTATGGGTGTTGTGTTTTGGTAAGGGTGTTGTGTTAGTGTGTAGTGTCTGTGTAGTGTTTGAGAGTGGGTATTGAATGTCAGTGTTGGTGTACTGTTTCAGTATGGGTTCAGTTTTTCTGTACAGATGCAGAGTTTTAGTAACGGTGTATTGTTTCAGATTGGGTGTAGTGTTTTGATTTGGGTGTAGTGTTTCAGTGTGGATGTAATGTTTCAGAATGGTTGTAGTGTTTCAGTGTGGATGTAATGTTTCAGAATGGGTGTAGTGTTTCAGTGTGGATGTAATGTTTCAGAATGGGTGTAGTGTTTCAGTGTGGATGTAATGTTTCAGAATGGGTGTAGTGTTTCAGTGTAGATGTAATGTTTCAGAATGGGTGTAGAGTTTCAGTGTGGATGTAATGTTTCAGAATGGGTGTAGAGTTTCAGTGTGGATGTAATGTTTCAAAATGGATGTATGGTTTCAGTGTGGATTAATGTTTCAGAATAGGTGTAGTGTTTCAGTGTGGATGTAATGCTTCAGAATGGGTGTAGTGTTTCAGTGTGGATGTAATGTTTCAGAATAGGTGTAGTGTTTCAGTGTAGATGTAATGTTTCAGAATGGGTGTAGTGTTTCAGTGTGGATGTAAAGCTTCAGAATGGGTATAGTGTTTCAGTGTGGATGTAATGTTTCAGAATAGGTGTAGTGTTTCAGTGTGGATTTTGTTTTTTATGTGTTGTTTAAGACCCACAGTCAGACAGAAATGTAAATAAAATGAAATCTCTTCTCCTCTCTTCCTTTCTCCTCTCACCTCTTTTTCTCTCCTGTCCCAGTTTATAGTTTATAGCCCATCTGTGGCAAAATGAAGACACAAACTCTGCACAACAACATCCCCCAGGCACTTTATTCCAGTAAATCAAACAATAAACCCCAAGACATGAAAGACTGATGAGTGATATAAACAGCTCTTGAAAACTGTTCTTTCTTTCTCTCTTTCTTGCTATCAGTCTAGTTCTTATTTTCTCTCCTTTTCTCTCTCACACACATTTCAACGTAACACCCTCAATACATTCTCATAGAGGACAATACTTGGTGAGTGTCTGGTTGTATAGTGGTGGAGCTAGTTATCTGTCAGAGGATCAGATAGACTTAGTCACTCAGGGTTCTTCATGTGTCCCGAACGGCCCTTTGTGTTATAACCAACTATTCTGTCAAATATTACTGATTTGGGACGGAAAGAAACAACCACAACAAGGAGTTGGCTAGAACACACCCCGACTGAATTACCGGGCTATCCTCTCTTCAGACTGAACTACCAGACTATCCAGGCTAGACAGACCCACCAGCCTATCCTGTCTCCAGACTGTACTACCAGGCAGTCAACTGGACTACTAAGCTATCCTCTATCCAGGCTGTCCCCGCTCATGTTCTGACAGCTTCCAGTAGGCAGTCGGACACACAGCTCAGATATCTATTGTTGTAGTCTGATGGACCAATGGACCGGACTGGCAGGCGGCATGATGTCATGGGGTTTTCTCTGCTTTTTCTGTCTGAACCAGGATGTTCGGGCCCTTCCATAACCTCACTGTTCCCTGTCGGAGCGGAGCAGGAGCCTTGCTTGTCTTCCTCTTCCTGTGTGTGTGTGTGTGTGTGTGTGTGTGTGTGTGTAGAGTAGGCGTGGGTCAGGCTGCTGAGTAGCTCTGTGTTGGAAGGGGGCTGGTCGATGCGGGCCGGGGTAGAAGGAACAAATGCAGGCAGAGTAGAGAATCGGAGGGGGCTGGAAAGCGAGGGTGGCTGGAGAGTGGAAGACAGGACTGAGGTTTGGGCCAAGAGGAAGCTGCCTTGGGCTGTAGCCTGGGCAGAGACAGCCAGGCTGCTGTGGCTCCCCTGGGCAGCAGGCGGGGCGGGTGGGGCAGTCCGGGGTTTCGGGCGGCAAGCTGGCGGGGAGACAGGGAGCAGAGGGGTGGGGAGGCCTCCTGAGCACCAGGGAAGTGCTAAGCCAAGGCCAGTCAAAGGAAAGGAAATCTGCAGGAGGTTACCTCTGGTGACACACTACAAAGAAACGTGTAGGATTCTGTCGGATAGTGTACGTTATTGTAGGACCATGTAAAATAATAGAGGATAATGTAGGATTATGTAAAGTAATGTAGGACACTGGAGAATAATGCAATATACTGCAGGATCCTATGGTACGCTGTAGAATAACGAAGGTTAATTTAGGATTATGTATGAACCCATACAAAAAAGGGGAACTAGGATTTTCTGTTGGTTTGATACAAGATACGAAGAGACCTGTACTGCCTGCCTGAGGGAAGGAGGGCAAACAGTTTGTGGCATGGATGTGAAGGGTCCCTGATGATTCCACGTGCCCTGTGCAGACACCGCTTGCGCTGGAGGTCTACGATGCCTGGGAGCTGGACACCAGTGATGTGCTGGGCGGTTTTCACCACCCGTTGCAGGGCCTTTTGGTCGGCTACGGAGCAACCGTTAAACCACACTGTGGCGCAGATTGTCAGAATGCTCTCAATTGTGTAGCGGTAAAAGTACACAAGGATCTTGGAGGACAGGCGGGTTATCTTCAGCCTCATCGAGAAGTGCAGGCGCTGCTGCGCCTTTTTGACCAGGGCTGAGGTGTTGAGGGTCCAGGAGAGGTCCTCGGAGATGTGGACAACCAGGAATTTGAAGCTGGACACACGCTCAACCTCAGCGCCATCGATGAGAACTGGGGCGTGATTGCAGCCTTTAGACTTCCTGTAATCCACAATGATTCTACTGTCCATCTAATATTTAGATTCCCTGTAATCCACAATGACTCTACTGTCCGTCTAAGATTTTGCTCTTATATAGTTGAATGGTAGATGCCTCCTGTCCAGATTCTCAGGGCCTAGCAAATAGCTGGCTGAACTGTCTAGATATTTCTACCCAGACACAACCAAAAATATATTTATTTTCTTTTCTCACTATCACGCTTTCAAACCCAAACAGAAGAGATAAATCAGATTACAATTTTAGAAATGATTATAAAATAATGAATGAATAAATAACTAGTTATTTGTCAGAAATATTCACACCATTGAATTACTTTGCCAACTCTTGAGGTGAAAACTGTTCCAGTTCTACAATGTTTGGTGAGATTTCCTTTGGAAAAATCACTGGCCACTCCAGAGCATAAAAGAAAAGCATTCCTCAGTGCTTTTTGAGGTAGGTTTGGGATATGATTCCTGCAGAAAGACCCACTATGTTTGCCAGAGCCCCTGTTTTGGGGCACTACATTGAACATTGTGCATAAAAACACCTTTATAATCGTGTTGCCTTTCAAATGTTCTAGTGTCCCTGTACCAGAGGCAGCAAAACAACCCCACATGATTTTTAAACCTCCCCAACCTCTGACTGAAGGTAGAGGTAATTAATTGTGACAGTTGTACAGAGAGTGTCCTGTTTTCTCTTTTTCTCAAACCCTGTTAAACCAACTGACCACAGGTGATATTAAAACACTGTAAACAACTGACCATAGGTGATATTAAGAATCCTGTAGACAACTGACCACAGGTGATATTAAAACTCTGTAGACAACTGACCACAGGTGATATTAAAAACCCTGTAGACAACTGACCACAGGTTATATTAAAACCCTGTAGACAACTGACCACAGGTGATATTAAAAACCCTGTAGACAACTGACCACAGGTGATATTAAAACCCTGTAGACAACTGACCACAGGTGATATTAAAAACCCTGTAGACAACTGATCACAGGTGATATTAAAACCCTGTAGACAACTGACCACAGGTGATATTAAAAACCCTGTAGACAACTCACGATAGGTGATATTTAAAACCCTGTAGACAACTGACCACAGGTGATATTAAAACCCTGTAGACAACTGACCATAGGTGATATTAAAAACCCAGGAGACAACTGACTGCTGGTGATATTAAAAACCCAGGAGACAACTGACCACAGGTGAGATAAATAACCCAGTAAACAACTGACCACAGGTGAGTCGCTGAGCCACAAGGTTAAAATAGTATATGTGGTTGTGCCCTTAAGCAACCACCTACAACCACTGTCTGCTGGATGATTCAAATGTATAATTCCAATTAACCTACTACGCTGGAAATTCTGGTTTTCGCTTGGTCTCTCTCTGGAAATCTCTGATGTCCATTTCAACGGTCAAATGTAAATATTTTTTTTCTGTTGTCTCTCACTCTCTCTGTCCTCTATTTCTCTCTCTCTCTACATCCCTCCCTCCCCCTCTCAAAACCTCCCCCCTCTCGTCCCACCTCTCCCTCCACCTCTTTCTCTCCACCTCTCTCTCTGCCTTCGTCTTGCTGTCACCATAATGTAGGGGCCATGTGACTGCAAGAAGCCACTGCGGTTTAGTGGCCTTGGTTTGGTTTGGTGATCTGTGGGCTGAGGGTTCCTATCCTGGGCAGCTGGCGCAACTTAGACTGAGAACTGTAACAGTGTGAAACCTAAAAATCAGAGACTCACCCAGCACCTTAGGCTGCCCTTCACTCTATATACAGTTAAGAAATATTTGGACACTGACACAATTTCCATAATTCTGGCTCTGTACACCACCACAATGTATTTGAAATGAAACAACCGAGATGCCATTAAAGTGTAGACTTTCAGCTTTAATTCAAGGGGTTGAACAAAAATATTGTATGAATCGTTTAGGAATTGCAACCATTTTCATACACAGTCCCCTTATTTCTGGAGCTCAGATGTAATTGAACAAATGAACACAATCATAAATAAAATGTTCATTTTCAATACTTTGTCGAGAATCCTTTGCAGGCAATGACTGACTGAAATCTGGTACGCATGGACATCACCAAACGTTGGGTTTCCTCCTTCGTGATGCTTTGCCAGGCCTTTACTGCAGCTATCTTCAGTTATTGTTTGTTCGTAGGTTTTTCTGCCTTAAGTTTTGTCTTCAGCAAGAGAAATGCATGCTCGATCAGGTTGAGATCAGGTGATTGACTTGACCATTGCAGAACATTCCACTTCTTTGCCTTAAAAAACTCCTGGGTTGCTTTCACAGTATGTTTTGGGTCATTGTCCATCTGTAAAGTCAAGTGCCGTCCAATCAATTTCACTGAATTTGGCTGAATCTGAGCAGACAATATATCCCAACACACTTCAGAATTCATCTGTCTGCTTCTGTCTTCTGTCACATCATCAATAAACACTAGTGACCCAGTGCCATTGGAAGCCATGCATGCCCATGCCATCACACTGCCTCCACCGTGTTTTACAGATGATGTGGTATGCTTCAGATCATGAGCCATTCCATGCCTTCTCCATACTTTTTTCTTCACATCATTGTGGTACTGGTTGATCTTAATTTCATCTGAACAAAGAATGCTGTTCCAGAACTGGGCAGGCTTTTAAAATATTTTTTGTCAAATCTGGCCTTTCTATTCTTGAGGCTTATGAATGGTTTTCACCTTGTGGTGAACCCTCTGTATTTGCTCTCGTGAAGTCTTCTCTTTATGGTAGACTTGGATAATGATATGCCTACCTCCTGGAGAGTGTTCTTCACTTGGCTGGATGTTTTGAAGGAGTTTTTCTTTACCATGGAAAGGTTCCTATGATCATCCACCACTCTTGTCTTCTGTTGACGTTCAGGCCTTTTTTTGTTGCAGAGCTCACCAATGCATTCTGTTTTTCTCAGAATGTACCAAACTGTTGATTTGGCCACTCCTAATGTTCCTGCCATGTCTCTGATGGACATATTTGGCAGCATAAGGATGGCCTGTTTCACTTGCATTGAGAGCTCATTTGACCGCATGTTGTGGGTTCACAGCAACAGATTCCAAATGCCACACCTGGAATCAACTCCAGACCTTTTACCTGCTTAATTGATGAAGAAATGATGAAGGAATAGCCCACACCTGTCCATGAAACAGCCTTTGAGTCAATTGTCCAATTACTTTTGGTTCCTTGAAAAAGAGGGGGCTACATATTAAAGTGCTGTAATTCCTAAACCCTTCCTCTGAAAACCCTCAGATTAAAGCTGTGACTGCACTTTAAGCTCATAGTAATTTTTTAACTGTAACTTGAATATATTATGGTAAACAGCCAAAATAACAAAACTTGTGTCAGTGTCCAATTATTTCCGGAACTAAAGGTTCAAAGTAGGAACAGAAGGCTTAAAAATAAGAGACCACTGTAAATTGAACACTTCTGTTCCTCAGCCAATACTGTCGTTTCAACTTTTTTGGAAAGGAAAGAAAAAGGTGCAGTGGTCTCTTAATTTTGTCTGGAGCTGTATAATACTAGTCAAAAGTTTAGAGATTCAAGTGTATAGGTTAGTGTGTCCAAACCTTTGATTGGTACTGCATGTGTTTCGCAATAGTTTAAATTCAAAGAGCTCTTAAGCACTTCATTTTAAACTTTTGATTTCTATATGCTCAGTTTTGCCACCTAAATTCTAATTGCCAAGATGACATGGACAGGAAGTACCTGATTTTAGATCATCACTTCAGAAGGGCCTAGAACTTGTTGGCTGGTCTACTGAACTATACAATTCCTGAAAAAACTTTCATAGTTCTGTAAAATGTACTTTCATGCAAGAAATTATTTGACACCAAGTTAACAGAATCCAAAGCAAAGCCCCAATATCAACTCCTATTTAACAGTGTTCTAAAACAACATTATACATTTGTAATGATCACTAAGTTAAGGATATTTAAAGCAAATATATAGTTGACTACCAAAGAAGTGTTCCAAAAGGGTTCTTCTGTTCTGAATAAGGCTTTTACAGAGGGTTCTAAATAAAACTCATAATATTTCTACATGGCACCCAACAGGGTTCAACTAGGAAATAAAAAATAGCTCTTCAAAGGTTTCGCCAACAGGGACAGCAGAATATATCTTTTGGAACCCTTTTTCTTCTGACGGTGTGAGTCAGTTTCACCCTGTTCAGTCCCATTCTTAATTCTTTCCTATAGCATTTCAATAACATTCCCATAGTTCACCCTGTCTCAGTCTGTAGTAGTGGGTGACTTGACATGACGCCAGTGTTAAGTGTTTGTGTTTCTCTATGTGTGTGTGGGTGTAGGTGTGTGTGTGTGACGTCAGAGTAAAGATCACACTGGATGCCAAGAGACAGAAATGGCCATCCCTCTCCTAAGAGTCTTTTTCTGGGATTGTTTTGGTTGCTATTTTAGATTTGACACAAATCTCCGTCTTAACCACACTACCTCTTTCTCCTCTCCTTTCCTATCATCTATCTCTTCTATCTCTCTTTCCCCTCCTTTCTCCTCCCCTCCCCTCCCCTTTTGTCTCTTCTTTTCTTCTCTCCGCTCCCCTTTTTTCACTTTTCATAACATGTAATTTGGGCTTCCGCAGTGTGAAGTGTGTGTGTCTGTGTGTGTGTGTGTGTCTGTGTGTGTGTGTCTGTGTGTGTGTGTGTGTGTGATCACCCACGCACAACCACTGAGTCCTTGAGACGGAGTGTGTGGTAAACGAGAAGAGAGGAAGACCAGGGACACAGGGGCAGTGTCACCATCTCTATAATCACTCTCTCCCTTTTCTCTCCCCATTCTCACGCCTCTCTCTCCTTTTTCTCTCTCCTTTTGTCAATTCAATTTCAATTAAAGGGCTTTATTGTTTACACTGCCACAGCAAGTGCAGAAAGAAGGAACATATAATAAATAAAAACATTGAATAAAAAAGAACAAATATCTAAAACTCGAAAACAAGTACAGAAGTAAAAAAAGGACAAGGGCATTTTGAATGTTATATTATGGGCTTTGTGCAGCGTTGGAAATGTGCAAATAGTTACTAGTGAGAAAGACATGGGCAGATAAATAAAGAAAAGAATATGAGTCATGTCCACAGAGTTGTTTGAGCTCCACTGTTTGCCCTTTCTTCATGCCAGCGGGTCACACATCGTGCTGCGTGCATGTGGTTGCATGTTGATGTGTTTCGGCTAACAGAAACAGAGTTTGTCAAAGTTTGATTTGAATTCAGTGTAGACCACTGTTCGAAACACTTGGGTCACTTGGAAATGTCATTGTTTTCCATGAGAAAATACATGAAATTAGTTTGAATAGGAAATATAGCAAAATTAATAGGATCTATAGTCATTGACAAGGTTAGAAATAATTATTTTTCCTTATTCTGTCCAGTGTCTGTGTTGTTTTGTCTATCTTAATCTTTTCTTTTTATTGGCCAGTCTGAGATATGGCTTTTTCTTTGCAACTGCCTAGAAGGCCAGCATCCCGGAGTCACCTCTTCACTGTTGACATTGAGACTGGTGTTTTGCGGGTACTATTTAATGAAGCTGCCAGTTGAGGACCTGTGAGTCGTCTGTTCTCAAACTAGATACTCTGATGTATTTTTCCTGTTGCTCAGTTGTAAACCGGGGCCTCCCACTCTTTTTCTATTCTGGTTAGAGCCAGTTTGTGCTGTTCTGTGAAGGGAGTAGTACTTTCTTGGCAAGTACATTTCTAAGTGACCCTAAACTTTTGAACGGTAGTGTATTTCTGGGTGAGTATTATCTGATGGGAAAATGTGTCTCAAATGTGGTCATAGATTTGTCAGGAGGTTAGGAAGTGCAGCTCAGACTCCATCTCATTTTGTTGGCAGTGTGCACATACTGTAGTCTGTCTTCTCTCCAAAGCCATGTCTGCCTGTGGCTGTGCTCACTGAGTCTGTACGTAATCAAAGTTTTGCTCAGGTATTCTGCCACTGTGTGCTCTCTGTTAAGGGCTAGGAAGCATACCGATTTGTTTTATTTTGGTTGGTTTGGTTGATTCCTTTCAGTGTGTCAAATATTTCTCTTTGGGTTTTCTCGTTATTTGGTTTTCTCATTACACAGTTCCTATCTGTTTTCTCTCTCCAAGACTCTGCATCACCACTACAAACGGTCGCCAGTTCGGTCAGCCTTCTTAGGTTCCCAAGAGCAGCCCACTTTGTTACAGAGGCCAGCAGTTATTGTGTAAAACCTTTATCCCTTTACTCCTCTGCGTTCTCTCTCCTTTTCTCTGTTATGCCGCGACGTATTTATCTGCCATCCATGTAATTACAAACAACAACACATCGTCTGGTGACTGATTTCTTCGTTCTGGTGTGTGGAGGACAGCACCACACACCAGATTTATCTTCGCCATGCTAAATGACAGCCTCTCTCACCATGTGGCAGAGGAGCTATGAGAACTAACGGCCGGTCCCAAACAACACCCTAGTCCTTATGAAGTGTGCTCATTTTGACCAGGACACGCATGGCTGGCTTGGCACTACATAGGGAATAGAGGGAAATTTGAGACACACTCTGAGAACTAAAGACAAAAATCCCTCTTTGTTTGCCTTAAGTGGTTTACACACACAGAAATGCAAGCATGCGCACACACACACAAACACGATGGTTTCCAGTGAGGAAAGAGAAGAGAGAGGCATGGAAAGACCATGAGAGGGTGGGGAAGAGAGGAGCTGGGCAAGAAGAGGCAGAAGGAGAGAAAGAGAAAGGAGGGATGGGTGAGTGAGTGCATAAAGGATGTGGGCAAGGAGAGAAAGAGAGAAGGAGTTAGAGGGGGGAGAGGATGTAAACTCTGTAGAGAGAAATAAAATGAAGAGGTGAAGGGAGGGATTACTGAGATATTATTACTATAATTATAATTAGTCTTTTTTTTCCCATATGGGATTATAATAACTTATTTCTGTGATATTAAACCCATTTGAAGACTGAGACTCAGAGAAAGTGACAAAGAGGAAGACATGCACAATGTTTCTAAAATACATTAATGCCTCGTAGTACAACACAACTCAAAACAAATGAAGTGTTTATAGCTGAAGTAGGACAATACCCATCAATTAACAAAGAGCTGCTCTACTCACACCCAATTAAAGGAAAGTGATTCTCAAACCTTCCATAACAAAGCCCTGATCTACAGTGAGAAGCTACCGAAGAGTCTCCTGAACTTGTCTTAGGTCTCTGTTCACAAAGAACCAACAGACCCTACAGAGCCCAAAGCACAGCAACCTTGTTAGACCCAACCAAATTATGACAGAACAAAAAGACAACTATCTGGCGCACTGGAAAGAATCAACCGAAAACGGAAAACAAACTGGAATGCTACTTTGCCTCGAACAGAGATCACTCTGACCACTGTGACAGACTTCAGGAAAGACCCCGACTATGCACGGATTCAAAGAGCATGTCATTGTTCCCGGTGGAAGGCCCCATGTAGTTAATTTGGAACAGTGTGGCGCTTACAAGGCCTGGGTTGTGCGTTTGATTCCTAAACATTGCTAGTTTGCAAAAACAGGAAATCTATGCACTCATTGCATTACGTTTCTCTGGATAGGAGCATCCACTAATTGAAATCAGTGGAAATTGTAGGACAGGCTTAGTGCATACTGCATGCAAAATGAGGTGGAAACTGAGCTGCACTCGCTAATCTTCTGCCAAATGTATGACAACATTAGACAGAGTGGGAGACGGACAGAAAGAATGAAAAACACATGAAAAGAGAAAGCAGTGTTGCAAGTAGGGGTAGAAGGAGATCATTTATTGTGTGTGTGTTCGTCCACCAACCACCCACACACCACAGGACACTTCAGGAAGAGTTATAGTTCTGGATGGAAATACAGGCACTTCCTGTTGTTGTTCATAATCTCCGTTCTCCTCACTGGAAATGAAGGAGCTCTGCAGGCAGTGTTAGGAGCTTTAAAGGCAAGGGTTAGAAGCCTCTTTTATTTACACCTGTAAATTAACAACAGGCAAACTCCTCGCATCTGACAACCTCTCCACCTATGTCCCATGTTTGATGGCTTCGTAATTCACTTGACATTTACATCTTGCTGGAATGACTGCTATGGCGCTAGGACGCTTAGCTTGGGTGCCTCTTGCATGTTGTTTAAACAACACATTCAACGGCCTGTTATTATGCTGAGTCTGCTGAACTACCACAGTGTGTATCGGATTCTAACAAGTCCTTACTTTAATTTCAGGTGAAAGGAAGCAGGAAACGGGGCGTGTTGTAGTCATCCAGCTCAGTCAACTCCTCCAGAACCAGCCTGCTGGCCCGGCTGTCAGTCTGAGGAGGGACTCCAGAACCAGCCTGCTGGCCCGGCTGTCAGTCT
>JACXGI010012434.1:0-17047 GCA_016801175.1 Esox masquinongy | reverse complement strand
TGGGGTTCTTTTTTTCTTTAAGAGATGCATAGCGGTGTACCTGTCACGTCCTGTCTATGCCCCTAGCCATCTCTGCGCTGGGCTGGGGCCATAGTCAGGACCAGACAGAAGGTGGTGCCTCTAGGCACCTCTAATCCATTTTGGTCTCCCCAATTGGAGGCAGGTGTAGATCGTTGCCTCCAATTGGGGAACCAATTTATGTACAATGTTTGGCCACACACGGGGTGGATCATTTTGGTTTTGTTTGTACTCGCTGCCCAACGTCACTGGTTGCTGCTTTGTTTTTATTTCTTTTTATTAAAAGTATGGATTACCACAATTTCGTCTCTGCGCCTGTGTCCAGCCATCACAACCGTGACAGTACCCTGAATAGCCTGGCTTGGTGTGGTTCTCTGATGCCTATTTACTCAAGATGTCTTCTTTATCTTATTTACTCTTTGATTGGTTGCTCTTTAGTAAACACAGTTTTACATTGTGGAAACCCTTTTTATTTGTGTATTGTTTGTATTTCTTATTTATTTCTGTTCTATATTATTTGCACCTTGGTTGGGAGCTAATCCTTCGTACTCAAATAGATGTTATATTTTGGTCACCAGGGAATGGATGGGGGTAGGTTGTAGAGTTGGATTTACTGTGATCTGTTTTGAAACTGAAAACCAATAAACAGACAGTAAATGTGTAAGTACACATTCAACATCAATAAAGCATTATTATGTGCAGATATTGCTTCACTTTTCACAGCAAAGTTGTCAAGTTATCCCTCATCCAGCCAACAGATCCCTTCCCTCACCACAGAATGTTTATCTTGTGATTGAATAATCTTGAAGGACGAGGAAGGATTTCCTGGGACCTCTAGGAAAGTTCATGATGAATCTATAGGGCTGCACATTGCAAATGTTCCAGGAATGGTCCATTCTCCAAATGTGTCTTTGTTTGGGTGACAGCCACACGGGAATAATTGTGTCAATGCACAAGGGCTGACTTCACTTGCCTTTGAAGAACATGTAGGACAAATCTGTTAGACACTCCATCCTCTTCCTTTCAAACCCGGAGATTACTTTACCATGGTAGTCACGAACAATGTGGTTCCTAAAGAAGGGCACAGTAGCAATGATGCCTGTGTAGAAAGCAATCTCTTTTCATATTTCTTTCTTTGAAGAGACAGGGAAAAGACAGTGGGCAGTACGCTGGCCCTTTCATCAAAACATGGGACAATCCATATCTAGGCCAGCAGAGGAAATGTGGACAAAGATTCACCATCTCCGGTCCCATTGCCTTTAACTTTACAAAGAACTCTGTCATGAAAATGTAAGTTTACTTACTGTTGCCTTTTCCATTAACATGTTTGATAGCCAGCCCTTTCCATTTCTGCTCAGTGATGGAACAAATAACGGAAACTTCATAGTTTGTTTTCATGAATGGTCTCATTGAAAATGGGTTACCCCAGCCTGCAGAACATCAGCCACTGAGTTTGTTGATTGTCCACGCAGTTCCTAGCACAAAAACATTTGTTTTTCTTTCATTCGTGAATGACATTAATTAAATAACTATCAATATAGTTGACGATAACAGAGTTTCTCGTCAAGTGAAAAGACAAGAGAATGGAAACCCCTACTCTTTTACTGCCCAAGGGGTTTTGATAAAGCCTATATTACCCCCAAAAGCATGCACGGGTGCGTACTTTGAAAATCCACCAGAAATAGCCACAAGTCAGTCAATCAGTCAGTAAGAGACATTCGCTTTTCTTGGCCGGCTCCATTTATGTGGTCCGGCAAAAAGGTAAATGCACTTAACTTTGATTTCTCTGGCACTAACTTTACGAACTAAAGGCTTTGATGAAGGAAAGTGTACTTATTATGATTGTAAGATGTGGGTTTTCCAAGAGACCTTAAGAGGAATGTACTTATTGTATGTTGCTCTGGATAAATCTGCTAAATGGTGACAATGTAAAAAAAAAAATCTAAAGGATTAGAGGTTCAATTTGATTCTTAGAGTGAATGTAAATTGGCACATGAAAACATGACATTAACATATGACACCCATCACATGTAAACATGACATTAACATATGACACCCATCACATGAAAACATGACATTAACATATGACACTGTTGGATAGCCGATAGGAGCGGCCAGAGGTACAGTGATGAGGCGGAGACAGAGGTCCAAAAAGCCCCAAAGTGGCATTTATTTACACATATAACTTACATTAACTACGGTCACAACATTATATCCCGCAACACATCACCCAAACACTAAAACAGGCCTCCTCTTATAGGGAACCGCTCAGAGAAAATTGGGTAAGCTTAACCCCTAGGGGTCGCAACAATGTATCCACCAAGCATTTTATATTTGCAGGTTTTGTTTTAAATAATTTAATACACAGTTCAATAAATACTTCTAATCTTACTCCCCCTCTCCCCATGTTATCCAAAATAAATCTGCATCAACATTACATTAATTAATCACATTTCAAACTACCCCCCCCCAAAATATCCCCTTTGGTCATGCCCGGAACCCATTTTAGCTGTGCCTCCCAGGGAATCTTTGCCTGAACACTGCTGAATTACCAGTCACTCTGGAGGATCCAACCACATGGTAAGTACATGCATTTAGCATTTAGTTCACCCAACTATGTTGGCACTTCCAAACATCTGTTTGGCACATCGGCACAATGGGAATGTTATACATTACAATCTTGCATGACAGCACTAATGTTACGTTCTCCTTGCAGGCCAATCCACCAACCAATGCGGACGCAGCCACCCTGTAACACCAACACAACAGATTTGAAATAAAATAAATAATCTATATCCACTGTGTTGTTAGTCTGAACCTTATTAATCGCTATTAGTTATCACTATATGCTATAACTAGTAAGAATTAACTTAATGCATGTAACCTAACAATTTGCAAAATTAGCCAGGGAGTCTAGGCAATGGAGCGGACCTCAATTACAGACAAATCCCACCTCTGTGAACTACCATTTCGTAGGTGGCTCTCCATGCAGGGAAGAAATATTGGTGCTGGCAAACAGAAAGATGTAAAACAAGAATAGATTTTCATTTTAAGACTTCCTTACCACAAACTTCTTGATCAGGGTTAAGTTTAGGCAAAGCCCTAATTGGTTAGGGTTAGAAACTAGATCTGGGTCAAGCTTACTGGTTCCATTGGGTAAAGTTTTGGAAAAGCCCCAATTGGTTAAGATTAGGAATCAGATCTGGGTCGGACATACCGATTCCATAAAGACTAGAACTAGACTCCAGATTCAAAAAGGATATAGTAGACAATGACCAAATTCCAAAGGAAAGTGGGCATATGCACTGTATCAGCAATAAATTCATACTCCAATGATATTATAGGGACAAACTAACACTCCACTTATAAATCAGACAACAAATAAATATAAGAGCTTAAGTACAGGAAAAGGGGCAGGGGTGCAAATCAAAATAATCATGAGTGCTTTTATCCCTAAGAGGGAAAGAAATAAACTCACTCTAAACAAGAAAAAATAAAGTAAATTCCAAACCAGTGAAGGCAAGTCTGTCTCCCATAAAATATGGAAAATACTGGTCCCAGTATCATATTCCAAAATACCACCAGATGGAGCCATAGTTATTTTGGATTTAAAATCTTCCATTTAGTCCTATTGGACCAATAGTACCCAATGTATGCATCCAACACCTTTCTACCTACTGTCTTTGAATCGTAGACCACCCGACATTACTTTCCAAACCCAGAAGTACTAGATTCTCTATCTTATGTTGCCTAAAGTGCAAAAATAATACTGTGCGTCTGTCACCTTTCTCAATATGGTACAAGTGCTGTTTCAATCGGTCTAGCAATTTTTTCTGGGTTTCTTCCACATGAAGCTTATGACAAAGCATACACTCCAGTGCATACACTACATTCCTAGTGTCTAGTTGAACCCTACTTGTGGTGGGGGCCGCTAAGCCCGAATGCACATTGGATAAGAATGGTCTTCGATAGAAGTGTATATTCTGGATTTGATTTATTTTGGTAAGGCTGGAGTGAACTAGAATATCTTGTAAATTTTTATTCTTGTAAGCTGAAATGACACAAAAATTATTAAGTTCTCCCACCCTATTCTGGGCTTGTTGGAAATGAGATTTGATTTTAGAACCAAACTTCACCAGTTCCTGTGAATAAATTCCAACAAAAGGGACAAGATGGCAACTATCCCTCTCCACCTTATATACACCGTGATCCTGAAAGATCTGCTTAACCTCCACCTTAACTTCCTTCAGAAACCTCCCGGAGTTTCCCCTGGGTCTTAAGGCAGAGAAAAGTATCTTAGTGGCTTCCTGTACATCTCCCTATGGAAAACTACAGCTCCTATGGAAACGTATCAACTTGGATTTAATCAACCCCCTGAACATATGTTTGGGTTGGAAACTACATTTATGAAGAAGTGCATGTCGATCTGTTTCCTTAAAGAAAACCTTTGTAGCTAATTGTTTGGTGTCTCCTACCTTACAGGTAAAAAACATATGTATCCACAATTATAAATTGTGTGATTGTAATGACTGAATGGTGTGTATTTAAGATTTCCAAAAATTCCCTAAACTCATCCATTGACTCTACCCACAGGCCAAATATATCATCCAGATATCTGAGATACAATAAAGGTAAGGTCTTGTACATGAGGAAAGCAGATTCTTTTGAGGAGATATTTGCTTCATCCAACGCCTTGGAGCTGATACTGAGTGAGTTTCCTCACTCAGCTACCTGGACAGCAGATGAGGTGCACCTGGAATAGACCCAACCAGCGTGGCATGATGTCGTGCAGTCGGTTTTTCGTGCCCCAGTAAATGGTGTCCAGAACCGGAGCTTTCCTTAGCTCCGCCCATTGGTTGGAGGTTGCCCTCTTCATCTCGAGGCAGAATTAGTCCAGCTATCAGGAACCAGGCATTACTGGAGACTCGCTGCACCCCGGGAGCAGAATCCTCTTGCAGCTGTGGGACACTGTGTGTGTGTGTGTGTGATCCATCGTATCTTAGCCCACCTCACAATTGTCCTTTGCGCCAAACTCAGTCTCTGGGCTCCAATCAGTCTTTTATCGCTGAATCGCTATCGAGTGACCCGTACCCGTCAGTGAATTCTCCTTGAGATTAGTTGCAACTGCACAGTACACAATCAGAAATATGTCAATTACCTCAGTTTGTTGCTTCTTGTTAATGCATTAGAGCACAGTGCTAACAAACATTTAACTTGTACACCTGTGTATCCAAGGTCTTTCTGCTTCTGTTTCCTAAATAGATTAGAACAGTTGTAAACAGTAACAGAATAGTTAAAACATCAACATTTCTGGTGCTTCTATTCTGTCAGTGTAGAAAAATAACAATTTCACTCTTTTCTATAGTTGGTTTAACAACCAACAAAAACTACAAGAACAGAAGAACACAATTTCCTATTACTGTTCCAATTACTCATCATCAGTTAAAATAGTTTGCTTACATTGAAGTATCACTCTCAAAGAGTAGTTTATAAACAGTTCTCAGTTCATCATCTAACCAGATCTCAGTTGATATATAATTACAACTGAATGTTTTGTCTCGGAACTACAATCAAATTCACTTTTGTTTAACACAAATGATTAAATACTTTATTGCAAATCAAAACATTTCACACCATCTTGAAGCTCGAATAACATAGGGTTAAGGTTAAACCCTAAGGGGGTTAATCCAGAGCCCCCCCTTTAGGGTTAAACTGTTATTTAACCTAGTTTCTCTAACCCTAACCCCCTAATCCTAACCCAAGACGAAACAGTGTGAATTTCTCCAAGCCTCTTCTTATATATACTAGCACATCAAAGACACTATAATCCTGTCATAAATCATGGCCCCAATTTATGTCACTTTTAATCAAGACCCACTTTTAAACAAGACCCTCACACCCTGTTTCAGGACAGGATCTGGGGAGATACCCCAGATCCTGTCCTGAAAGAGGGTGTGAGGGTCTTGAATAAAAGTGAGTGACCCAGTCTTGATCTATAAATATGTTACATTTTTACACAGGGAAATAAATAATCCAGAAACAATTCCTAAGTTTGTACTTTTCAACTCCCGTCTGTACTAGATAAACTCTCAAAGTAATAGTTAAAATTTTCTCTTAAAATCTCTATTTTAAATAAAGTCTTAACCCAGTGTCAATTTGGCTTTCAACCTATTTGATGTTTGAAAGCTAACTGATGGTCGTAACCAGTCAAAACCAAAATAATGAACACAAAGTATTCAGTGTAGCCGAATTAGAATACCAATTTTGATAATGTCACCAGTAAATCTGTTTCTTTTCTAAAGAGTTCAAATGTGTCTAAAACCCAATTTACACAACCCCTCTCACACTGGTGTTTGTGTGAGTGAGTAGTGCACTCCAGGTGTCTGGGCTTTTGGGGTCTGTGTCATTACAATTTAGACTAAATAAACTTCTCAACTTGGTTTTCTAAAATAGAACTTGATGCAGAATTATTTTCTTAGTTTCAATTAAAATATACCAAAACCCTAACCCTAACCCGTACCAATGTAAGGAATAACAAAAATGTGCTCCTTGCACCCTTTTACCCACTTATTCCATAGTGCATGAGATTAACATGATTACTTCTAATCAAATATAAAAAAAAAACAATTTTCAAAAAAAAACAAATGAGACAAATACTGTGAATGGACACTAAGGGCCATAAAAGATGCCAATTTTCTGTTATAACTATGCAAACAGGAAAACCCAATTTGTCATGTAACTCTTTAAGTACCAATTTGATTAGCTCTGAACTTTTAGTTCAGCTCTTTTTCATTCTAATTAATCATATCATACATTCCCCCCTGCTTTCATGTCATAACGTCACAAAATGACTCATGGGAGAAAGCAATACCTCAGGACAGACACAAAAAAAGGAAAATGGGTAGTAGGGACGAATGTAATGTTAATTCAGTACGGAGATGTATACTGTATACTCTGCAAAAACAAAGCGAAAATGTGAAAAACACAACATCCACAAATATAATCAAAAACAACAAACAAACAAGCCACACGGTCGCTTGTGTGAAGGAATTATAACCTATTGACAAAGCTGCCCTACACAGTGAAACTACTAAAATTAGCATATCAATTGTATGCAAAATTAGCATTTACATTGGCAATGGCCAAACTACTTTGTGACAACACAAGCATAATGTCTCAATTAACATCCTAATGTTTAGGGAATTTTTCCAACTTTGATGCGTTTCCATTTTCTCTTAAATAGTGGCAGTCAGCCAAACCCAAATGCATATTTCGACCACGTCGACATTAAATTTGTTCTATCATCAACAATGGGGGCTGACTTAAGGTCCAAAGGTGGACGCGCATAACCAGTTTAGTGACGGAGGAAACGCTAGTTTAAATTTCTCCGGTTGTGGTTGGTTGGATGGCTGGTAAAGACTGAGTATATCTTTGATAATATTAGCCGAGCCATGTAAAATGTTATTTAGTTATCTACTCGACGCATAATTCTCAGAACAATGATAGGCAATAGGCTTACCTGGTGTTAAATCTTTATCAAGTTTCAAGGTTTATTTGTCAAATCCACCGAACAACACAGCCAGGACGAGTTGCACCGAATAACTTTTACTGGAATTGACGCGGCCGCATCAACTCCGTCCATACAGGTAGCCCATGTGATTCTGCTTGCTTTGCATCTGAAAATTGTGTTCATTGGTTATCATTGGCTGCTGACGTCATTTACTTTAAGCTGAGTGCAGGTTTGTAATCACAGTTTATTTCTTTCATTTGCATTTTGAAAATCCATTCCTGGTGGCCATAATAATCGCAGGTTACGTTCCCGCAACGCAGGTTACGTTCCCGTTCTATGCGGGTGTTCGCGATTGCAAACGTGCATTCGCGTGCCGGGGGTTTCTGTAACATTTTGACAATGTCGGTTGTGGCACAAATCATCAGACTACTGCAGATTTAGTTTATGCGCGAAAAGCTACGGATATCTTAAATTTTCTATACAACAATGTCAATGCCCTTTTTGAGTAATTGCCATTTATTTTTCAACAATGTTTTGAAGCAATTAAAAACGAATAAACACAAATAACAGAACAGGCTTAAGCATCATTAGATTTCGGGTTATGTTCAGATAAAAAGTCAGATTCTGGAAGATCGAGGTTTATTGGATTAATTGGAATGACTGAATATCTGACAGACCTTTAGCTTGTAATGTAGAGATGTAGCCCAATCATATTGAAGTAAAAAGCAATGGTTTATAAACCCATTTCCAAAGGCACTGTAGCCGACACAACCCATAAGGTATAATGCGAATTCCATTTTTGGCCAGCTATGTAAACTCTAACATTGATTGATCCCGCAAAAAGGTGTTCAGTTGGTTATAGGCTATTCCTATTGGTTTTCCAATGCCTAGGAGCTATGATAGGAGCTATCCCTTATGTAAATTCACCTGTCAAAAATATCACTTTTGCCCTGTTCAAACCACACTTCCTTAAAACCGGTAATCTACCCCCGCAAATCCATCAATCCTGAAATACTGAAACCAATCACCTATTTTACCAAATCCTATGAAAAGCTATGTCCCGCATCCTCTAAATATGACAGAGAATACAGGATTGTGTAAAGAATGATCTCACCGGTTGATGTTCTCCGGTCCGTCTCCCCTGACCGTCAGCACCCCTCCCTCAGGCAGTTCAGCGTTCCTGCGTGTTCCCGTCGGGTCGCTCACGACGAGGCCAGAGATGTAGCCTTAACTGTCTCTATTCTTGAAGTAACACTACATCTAAAACAGTCATCATCATGATTTCTACGGGTATCTTCCCAAACCCAATGTCCAGTGGTAGCCATCATAAATGTAGCGGTAAGCATAGTCTCTACCTCAACCCCAGGTCTGTAGTCTTCTATGGTCTGAGCCGTTGTAAACACTGGCTGGGCCAACAGAAATAACGTATCTGGTGTGTTCTTCTCCCCCCTTTTGATTCTTTTCATGACCCGCGTAGACTCTCCGGACACGTTCAAAGTGGAGCAAAACGGCCTCCAGACGGCCTATTGTATCACCATGTCCACAACAACAGAGTCCGGGCCATAGAGTAAAACAAGTCGAGGGTTATCTTTGTCATCAGCGGGGTTGGCTACGTCAATTGTAGGGAACTGTTCTCCACCAATGCAATGTCGCCGGGCTTGGTGGGACGATGCAAAACTCCAAGGTCTCCCAGCAATCGGCGAAGTGCCACTGAGGCCGAGGGCTGGCAGGACGGCCGGTAGGGGGTGGGGCTCGGTCAGAGGGACAGTCCAGGTCCAACCTGAGCGGAAATAACAACAAGACAGAGATCAGTATACCCAACACAATCCTGCATGAGGCTTTTACACTACCCTGTCTGAATCTGTTATCAGACTCTACTTCCCATATACCAAAACATCTTTATCTTACCTCGCACATATTCTTCCAATCTTACCTTCAATCCGTGTGGTTGTATCTAGGCAAAGCTACAATAATCTGGGAAACCCAATGATTACCAAAGGTTCAATTGTTCACATGTACATTCCCCATATTTATCTATCATTATTTTTAGCTGGTCCACTTAGTTTAGCGCATACATCTCACTTTGTCCTGTTTCACGTGAGTATTTTTTGCTGTGGTGTTTTGTTTGGTGTTGTCTAGTCAGTTGTTTGCTGTTTACTGTTTAGTCCTTGATGTATGTATGAACAAAGTGTCTGTCTATCAAAAAGGGTATGTATCTCAAGAGTGTCTATGTCCATGTGGGGGAAAGCAAAAGAGTCTCTCTGGGAGAACCAACTGACTGGGTTTTTAAACGAGGAATGTGTGATGTGATTGGGTACAGGATAAAAGGAACAGGTGGTGCATTTAGGATGAGTGTCCACCGATTGGTCCACCTCAGCAGTCAGGCGATGCACTCATGACTGCCAGGTGGGAAACACCAACGAGCACAATCAGGAACATAAGGGACACCTGTGGAGATGTCAGGAGTGGAAAAAACACAAACGCGCATACAGGGTACTTGCATGCGTAACACTCCCACCCTTAAAAGAGCAAACCTACAATGGTTTGCGACTCAAGACACAGAAAATAAACAGAAAAATATTCAAAGAGCAAAGATGTCCACGCAGGATAGAAAATAAATTATAAATCTTTAAACACGAGACAAAGCATCTGCCAGTACATTATCGAAAGGCTGTAGGAACCACTATTTGGTAAAAAGCATTCCAGTCTCCACCGGCGTCACCATGGGATGTCCATTTGCGCATGAGGAGATTACCATCAATGAAGTATGCTATGTTTATCTTCTTAAGCTCGTCCATTGAGACAACGCTAGAAAAACATTTAGACAAAGTTTTCCTAGGGGTTGTGTATGCCCAAGGGCGACTTGCTAAAAACCACTAGTTAGAACTGAGCGGACCACCCACTGTATTTTTGTATTGGTTAGTAGTCAGCTAAGTGGTTCTTGAGGCAGGCAAGTTCAGTTTAGGGGTGTTTGGACTATATTATTTCATTTCTTGGGTCCAGCTCAGCCCCTTTTCCCTAACCACTTTACCGTGTGTTTATAATAAATGTTTTATGTTTGACGGTAGCTTTGGTTGTCTTAACCCTAACCCCTCACTGTTCCTGTACACTACACCACTTTGCATGAGTTCTATGTTACGAGTCTCTGTACCATCTACCCTAGACTGCTAGAGCCACAGGGTTCGTAACAGCCTCCCAGGCCAGAAGAAAGATTCTAAACATAATCCTAAATCTCATTAGTAACCCGAATCCTAACCCTAAAACATAACCCTAAAGCCTAACCCTAACAGGGATTATAGTGTGTCCCGGGCATAAAAAATGGATCAATATGCCTCCTAGGCCAGAAAAAAGCATCTAAACCCAACCCTAACCCTAACCTGCCCCTGACCCCCATACCTAATCTTAACCTACTCCCTATCCCTGTGCCGGATTTCAATGTTCCCCCCATTCCCTGTCCAAACCTTCCTTCTAACAAGAACCCCTCTCTTACTCCCATGTCTGCCCCTCCTCTACATGCCTCCAACCCTAACCCTCCAACCCTAATCCTTCCCGTATGTCACAACCTAATCGTTACCCTAATTCTAACCCTATCTCCTCCCCCTATAGCTAAATTTAACCCACACCCTTTCCCTAGGCCTTAGCTTAACCCATCCCCATCCCCCATGCCTAAACTCAACCCATCCCCTTCCCCCATGCCTAACCTTAACCTACCCCCCTCTCCTATTCCTAACCTTAACCCAGCCCCTTCCCCTATTCCTAACATTAACCCACCCCCTTCCCCCATGCCTAACCTAAACCCTAACCCTTTCCCCTATTCCAAACCTTAACCCACACCCTTCCCCTATTCCTAACCTTAACCTACCCCCTTCCCCTAAGCCTAACCCTTTCCTATCCCATTAGAAGACAATAGGGTTATTCATTCCCAGTACTTACCTGTTGGTTTGTCTCCTCGGGTCGGATTGCCTCCACGCACTCCTAGACAGCCCACCGCTCCCCAGGTTCCGTTGACTCGTGTAAACACAATAGATAAGAAGTTAGCATCAGTTCCGTCGGTTCCTAACCTCCCCCCTATCTCTTGTACAGTAGAAGTTAGTGTGGTGATCGAGCCCTGCCCTTTTGGGGACATCTCTTTTACACTACACGAAGATCCATCATCAGGGGAGAACAGTAAGGTCTCTAGCCCTGACAATAAGTGTTCCTCCTTTCTTAGAGAGGAACGCCAGGCAACAGTACAGGTGAACGATTCAAGCATTGTGGTTGAGGGAGTAACATTGGGTAATGGAGAAAATTCAGCCCCCTAGAAGACGATTTCCCACATACTTTAATGTGGCACTTCCTCGCAGTAACATAATTTCTTCTATGTCCCCTCCAGAGCCAGAGCAACGGAGGTCCCGTGCAGTGGTAAAACAGTCTTCGGAAAGGGCAGTGGTTAAGACAGGTGCACGCAAAGTGATGATGGGTCACACTTCAGAGGAAAATTCCTACATGAGTGAATCCCAACCTGAGTCCCCCTCAAACATTTTAACAAACCTGCCAACCGAACCAACTGCCACACGCCGGGAACATGTTAGACACCCAAATACACGTCAAAAGATTTGAGATTGGACCCTTGACATAATTAAACCTGCGCTTGTTATTGCTTACTAATTTGGCTCACACACCTGCCTTTTCAGATGTTCAGTTACATGTAGATAGCTTTCCAGGGTCCACCTTTCGCCACTTAAATGAAGTGGTCAAAAAACTCAAACCCAGTCCTTTAACAGAGAAGGTGGTATTAGCTGCAGGCCTTAAGAATGGTCTCTACCCTCAAACAACAAATACTGCCTGTAAAAAATGACAAGGGCTATTAAAACCTGTGAGAATAAATTCCCTAGTGCTGTGCTTTATGTTCCGATCATTAACTTCTCGGATAGACTAGAAGGGCCTCGGCAGGCTTGCTTACGGGGCCTAAATAATTACATCTTAGATAAATGTAACGACTTAGCTGAATTGAGTCAACTCCATTTCCAGGTAGAACCCCGGGACCCGGTCCACTGGACAGCCCGAACAGCATCTCTTTTTCTGAAACTATGCATTGTTGCTGTTTTTAAAGTCCGGATTGGTAGAATGCTGTCCAACATCATACATGCAGTTAGGTCAATTATTGTGAGAGAGGGATAGTGTACACTTTTTTATACTTTCATGTGTTCAATGTCTGATTTATATATTTAGGGATTGATCTTTGACCTTTGAGTTTTTTGTCTAGAAGTTAAATGTCATTATGGGATTAATAATTTATCGTTTATGTCCAGAGATTAAAAGGGGTCATTAATTTACTTTAGATTTTTAAAGATCTTTGCTTCAAGTGACTGACAATTAACAATACTGTCTTTGGTACTGAGCAGTACAACAGATCTTTGTATCAAGAAGGTGACTGCCTAAGAACAATAAAATAGGCTCTGGTTGTTGGGGGTTCTCAAGGTAGGGGAGGGTGATATGTACGATTGAGTATAACTCCTTGCCTCTAAAGTGAAGCTGTTTTTCGACAGGTTGGACTTTTAGGCTTTTTAATTTTCACTAGATTTTTCAGATCTTTGTGACCGCCTAAGAACAATGATGGCTTTTGTGCTTAGCGATATGACAGTGGTGGCCTTGACTTTCAGAAATATTTGATGAACCAAAGAAGCATTTCCTCCATTTGTCATGTTGTCATCCTTTAGGTTATTGACAAGGCTTCTGTGTTTCTCAGGAAAGGAGGGCTCTGGCCTGATAATTACTTAAAACAGACAGAGCAAGACCCCTTTTTACAGACTGTGAGCATTCAGGTGATTTACTGCTTTGACAGGAGGCCGGACTTTGACGCATATTTCCAGAATGTGAGAATTATTCAAAAAAAAGCCCAATCCCCCACTGAAACAGGGTGTCATTTTGTGTCACGGTTGCGAGTCTGGGTAAAATACCCAGAATGCAAAGCATTAATTATTCAAAAAAAAGCCCATCCACCACTGAAACGGCTAGGGTGTGATTTTGTGTCACGGTTGCGAGTCCGGGTAAAACACCTAGAATGCAAAACATTAATAATTCAAAAAGCCCACTGAAACGACTAGGAGTGCCATTATGGGTCATGTTTGCGAGTATGAGTAGCACTTCCCAGAATGCAAAGCATTAATTATTCCATAAGAAAATCATCAGAGGTTGTCTATTTAGCATGTATATACACAACTTCACAAAGTGTGAAGGTATACGTTTTTTTTGTTTAACAGGTAGAATTATAATTCTTGGAAATAGTCGCTGCAGACAACAGGTCTCCAAGCATTTATAACTGTTTTAAGCATCAAGGTGCAACAACAACTCAAAACAATAAGCAAAGCAAACAGTCCATCGCATTCAAGGAGGCGGCCAAGCCCCAAGTATGCATTAACCCCTGCTACCTATCAGTTCAGTTAAACCGCTCTCTACAAACAGGGGGGTGGCCAACCCCCAAGAATGTTTCCAACAAGTTTAATACCAACCTAGTAGGCTTGCTCGGTGTGACACACACACAGGATTCAGCATAACATTGGCCCTGAGTATTTGCCTCACGGGTTCTACTGGTTGATTACCTAGCATACATTTCAGATAGGGTTGTCAGCTAGAAAAGGCCAGAAAGAGAAGAGGTAGACATGTCAGCAGAAATGTATCAGCAGAATCATGGAACATTGACAGAAAATATGTCAATATCAAAATTTATGAACGTAAATACAATTAGTTGTCATTAGACAAAAATATTTTATAAACTTAAATAAATGCTGTTTCACTGTCTATGAATAAGACTATGCTTGTATCAAATAATATCTTTTAAATACTTGAATAAAGTTTTGCATTAAAAAGATAGTTGTCATTTTAAAAAAAAGCCCGGCAAAGTCCTGCGCTTTAAAAAAATATATTTTAGAAAAGGGCCGATCCTTCATGTTTAGAAAAAATATGTTTGAGTAAAACGAGAGAAAATGCTTGCGATTGCCTCTGACATTTGACGTTAACCTATACATGTTTCCAATGCAGCATGCCAAATGACACACAGGCGACACATTCTCACAGAATATCTGATTCAGGTTTGGTGTTACTTATGTATTCACATAAGGGCTAGAGATTTTGGTAATTACACATGCAAATGAATCATACACAGGTAAAGTTTTTTCTGAAACATAGATTATTGTTTAGGATTCCAATAATGAAATAAAATGATATTTTAAGCAGCCCTTAACTCCAAGACCATCTGCGAAAGTGAAAGCCTAAAAATAAAATCAGAGCGTAAAGCATGTTAAATTCTCAGGAATATATCTAAAGGGATAGTTGAAGCACTCACAAAAGCCAACCGTATGCGCAGAAATTCATGAATATTGTAATTTTTTATTATTTAAATACGATATCCACAACATTGTTTTTAATCACTTAAGCTCCAGGGATTGTTGGGTTATAGTAAATACTTGTTTTTGCGCCATGGTTCAGAGTATGAGTAGCACAACCCAGAATACAAAATGTTAATTATTCAAAAAACCCGTCCCCCCACACTGAAACGACTAAGTATCTCGTGGTTGCGAGTATGAGTAGCACATCTCGGAATACCAAGGTAAGATTTCCAAGTGTTTGATGTTTTCAGCTTCCCTTGATTTGTTTGCAAGATGGAAGTGCAAAATGTTTTTAAATAGTTTTCTGAACAATGCCTTTTTAGGTCATGTTTGACAAGCTCATAAAAAAACATAATGTTTCAGGAAATTGCTGAGTATGTTTTAAAAATTACAGACCCATTATCATCTAAAATGTATTAAAGGAATTTAACAACAGGTGTAGCACTTCAGGATTAAAACCCAAATGTTAAATGGATTACATACACTACAATGTTATTTTAGCTTTTTATTGGGTATAAATATGATATCACCTGATTTCAGTACATAGAAATGATTTTCAGTACATACTTGGTTATATTATTAATGTTCAGTTTTTCAAACATTTGTTTGCTTGGTGAAGTCAAGTCGTATACTATGAGTGCTAAGACAGAAAAAACTATGTAGTCCAAGGGTGTACTGTTCTCAGTTTGACATATCCTGATTCATTTTATAAAATAGAAGTGCAACAGGTTTTTAAGTTAGTTTTAAAGTGACGAAAAATTGATTGAATCACTTTTCAGGATGTCACCTTTTCAGCTTATGTTTGCCAAACTCATATAAGTTTACCAAACTGACAAGTGGATCTAAAGAATCTGAACTCACAACAAATTAATGTTTTTAATATTTCATGTTTGTCAGGTTTGTAACAACATTAACCTAGTCAAACAATGTGAACTATATAAGATATTTTTGACATTCAAAAATGTTTTTTCTACAGTATCATTATTTTTGGAATGAAAAAACATTTAGACCTATATAGACCTAGGGTCCTTGTGATTTAAAAAAGCAACTAAAGGGGTTAACCCTGCCCCAATTTGAAGAGTTTCTCTGGGCGCATCCATTGTATTCATACTCAGTGGTGATGTTTTTAGTAGAATACCTTAGGAACTCTGAATTTCAGTGAAAACTGCAGGGTATCCTTACAGTAAAATATTAGTTTGAGTCTAATAGGTTGGAAAACATAGGACTTCTGAATTCAAGAAAAACATTTTATTTTATTTATTTATTTTATTTATTTATAAAGCACATTTAAAACAACTGTCGTTGACCAAAGTGCTATACAGGACAAAATATCAAAGTTTACAAAATATATAAAATTTACAGGTAAGATACACATAACAAGACACAGACAAAATAGCAGCACAGACATTTAATGCCAATTCAGCTAAGATTAAAAGCCAGAGTAAAAAGGTACGTCTTTAGCAATGACTTAAAAGGGTGTATAGTCTGGGTATTTCGAATATGCAGTGGTAGGCTATTGCAGAGGATGGGACCGCCGACCGCGAAAGCTTGATCCCCTCTAGTTTTTAGCCTGGCTTTTGGGACAACTAGAAGTAACTGTTTGGCTGACTTCAGAGAATGACAGAGGAAGATAGACCTTGGAGGAAGATAGACCTTAACCTTTGCCAAAAGACTTGGCTGAAAGAAGATAGATTTCACTACTAGACTAATTTGCTTATCAAGTTTGAAGGAGCTATCAAAGATAAAACCAAGATTCTTAACAAACGGTCTACTAAAAGAGGCTAGAGGGCCTAGGGTACCAAGAGGATCACCCAGCAAGTTACATTGTCCACACATAAGAATCTCTGTCTTACTTTCATTTAAAGAAAGAAAGTTTAGCGCCAACCAGATTTTGATGTCTTTTAAGCAGTCTAAGATAGGCTGTACAGGGTCTTTAGATGTTGTTTTTATCGACATGTAAATTTGTACATCGACGGCAAAGCAAGGAAAGGAGATATTGTGTTTCTTAAAAATGGACCCCAAGGGCAACATAAATAGTGAAAAAAGGATGGGGCCTAAAATGGAGTCTTGGGGGACCCCACAAGTGAGAGGTGCCGTGGTTGATGAAAATTCGGCTAGGTGGACCGAAAAGCTCCTCAGTCAGGTATGACTC
>JACXGI010012433.1:0-17467 GCA_016801175.1 Esox masquinongy | reverse complement strand
AGTTTGGATGCGTGATTCCGTCGAGGTGTTGAGTTCCGCCGGCTAATGAAACTCTCAGATTGTTTATACACTCTCCTCTTTACGTGTGTCTGTGTTGTGATATTTTGTGTGTGTCTGTGTTGTGTCTGTGTTGTGTCTGTGTTGTGTCTGTGATGCATGTGTGTGTCTGTTCGTAATGGGTTAGGATGTTTTCACGTTTGTGAACTGTTTTAGAAATCTTAGCTCTGCTTCCGTCTGCTTCTCGCCTCACCCGTCAAAACACCAAAACCCGGCAGATTGGGTGGGATTAAGAGTGGATGGGGAAGGGAGGGGGAGACTTGGGAGGGCTGGGCACAGGCTGGGAGGGTAATTAGATCGGGAAATAATCCCTCTCCCGATTGACCTTTTGTGACCTACAGGGGTCGAATCTAAAGCCTAAAGGTCACACAAACATCCGGCTGGACGCATTAATGATGTCGCTACTGTAGAGGACGTTGTGTTTGTGTGTGTGTTTGTCCAGGCTCATTGCCAGATGGGTCAGTATTGATGAGCTGATTGGTTCTGATCAGTTATATTGATCTGCGGATACAGTGGAGAAGCTCTACTGTAATCAACACTCACACACTCTCACACACAGGAGTACAGTAGTCCAGGGGGAGGTGTGTGTGTGTGTGACCGACGGGGCCGTCGGCAGATTAACAAAGTTGGTTATTGATGCTTGGTTCCTCCCAGTTCGCCCTCAGCTGCTCATCGACGGAGCAGACAGACATCACATTTCATGTGGACCAAGACTCAATCCCAAACCGGGCTCTGGGCATTGAGGCTTTCAGAGGAAATGGACCCGTGTTCCTGGACATCCCACACCTGTTTTGAAAGGTGGGCCCGGTCTGAATGCGGAAGATGACCAAGGCTGGATATTAGAGTATAGGAGTTCTGAAGATGTTTTAATGTCTCCTGCTGCCAGAGACGGGCCGGTCAAACCTCCAGTCCCCACTGTTTCTCTCACCCTCTCTGGAATCTGTTCCTGTATCCGGACATCCCAGCAGAGAGCTGCAACAATAAACAGCCGCCCTGCTCTCACACACACACACACACACTCACACACAGACACACACGCACACACACAGAGACGTTTCTGAAGGTCTTTTTTAAAGTTCGCTATAGCCCAGCTTGTTCAGCACTGAGGGTACATTGTGTTGTCCTACAATGTCACTCAGAGTTCCACTCCAGGGGTTCTGCAGTGTGATTGGTGGTAAAGAGTGATTGACAGCTCTACCTGGGTGGTAGAAGGCGGTGACAGTTCTGTCGCCACGGAAACAAATAGAACGCCCCAGGATCCAATCAGAGCCCACGCAGAGCCCCGGGGATCCTCTCTAACACATGCCCAGTATTTCCTCAGGACAGAAAGACATATAAACACACACACGCACACACACACACACTCACACACACACACATGCACACACGCACACACGCACACACACAAATACACACACACACACACACACACACACATACACACACACCTGCTGACACACACACGCAAACACACATAAAAAAGTACAGATTTGCATATGAATGTGTATATGCATGTTATAAACGGTTAGCTTCAATGTGTGTGTGTATATGTACGTGTGCGTGTGTGTGGGTGTGCGTATGTACGTGTGTGTGTGGGTGTGTGTGTTTGTGTGTGTGCGTGTGTGTGTTTTCTATGTGTGTGTGTGTGTGTGTGTTTTCTATGTGTGTATGTGTGTGTGTGTGTGTGTGTTTTCTATGTGTGTGTGTGTGTGTGTGCGTGTGTGTTTTCTATGTGTGTGGTATTGGCCTTCTGTCGGCACTTGCTCCGGGTCGTTGACGTAGCTGTCATGGGAGAGTGCTCTCTTGACTCATACACACAGAGAGGGATTGGGTCAACTTGGATTAAAAGTCCAAATAAACGACACCAGCAGACTGAGTTGGGGGGGGGACTGAGGCGAGAGAACAAGAGGGTGAGAGTGAAGGACAGAGAGAGAAAAGGAGAGGGAGAGGTACTGCAGAAAATACAATGAATAGTTTCACATGGATTCATTGGAATTTGGTAGATCAACCCAATAGTTTTGTAACCTTTCAAGCAGCACGCATTTACCATCTAACGATGTACAGGTTACCATGATGATTATTTGAACACAACCTACATGTAGATTCTTCAAGTTCCTCAAACATTAGTCCACCATTTGGAGTTTTGGTAGTTTCAATTGTTCAACTGGGTTGAGTTCTGGTTATGGACAGGTCATTTTCTATCTGATTGAGTTCTGGTTACTGACAGGTCATTTTCAAATGGGTTAAGTTCTGATTAATGACAGGTCATTTTCTACTGGTTTGAGTTCTGGTTACAGACAGGTCATTTTCAAATGAGTTGAGTTCTGGTTACTGACAGGTAATTTTCTGGGCTTGTGTTTTTTGGCAGGGCAGAAGCGAGGGAAGTGCAATTTTTGCAGGATTTCTTAATTTAATGAATTTCATTTCCCCTCCCTTGGAAGAATTTGAGCTGTGTTAGGCAGCCAATGTTTTAATAAACATTAATGCAGAATGCGCTTTGTAGTGCAAACATGCCTTTCCGACAAGCAGAACAGGAATCACGTTCCAGCTCTATTCTTGGAATTTCTATCTGCAATATTGTGCTACTGATCTGCCTTCCATCACAGAGAACAAAGTTTTTATCACCGCTTTTAAGAATTTTTTTCAGCAGACTTGCTAAACTAGTTCAACTACTGCAATGTGTTTGTTGCACCACTGGAATGTGACTACGCTATATGCCGTTCATTAGACAGTATCCCTTTTACAGTGATATACTATTTTAGGATTACATTCATTATGTACAGTATAGCCAATAAAGCGATTGACATTTCTTGCAAGCCGGCTAACCAAAAGACACCTGCTTATCTACTCTCTAACAGCTGGGTGATCTCCTGGTGCAGAGGTCACTGCATATCTCTCCAGTAGCTGCTGAAAAACTATTTGGGATGCGGAGAAGTAGCCCACCCAAATGACATCATCCCTCTTGCTATCTACTGGGCTGTGCGTTTTCTCAAAGCTTCCAGCCTTCCGGGAGTCTTCCCTGTTCCAGGTTTTGGATGAAACCTGACAAAATGCGTCTGGGAATGTCAACACAATTAAACTGGCAAAGGGAGTGGCTTTAATATGTCTGTTATAACGTGACCACTACAACAACTTGTTTTGTGCCTGCTAGGTTAGGTTGCTCTGTGGTACTTGTAATCAGTGGGATAACTGAATGGGTCATTTGGCCAGCATTGCTAGTTTAGTCCAATTATGAGTCAGGCTATACCATCTCAAGGTTTCTTTCTCTGCAGAACTTTTGGTTCAGAATGAAAAGATTTTCATTTTATTTATGCACATCTGGTCAGCCGAGAAGAACGTGGGTTATTCAGAATGGTGTCAACTTTTTGATCCCTGCAGACCTCCGCTCCACTTAGCGTAACATGTTTTGTCAAGGCAGGACGACGCATGGCTGTAGTGTTTAGAGGGGGAGACTTTTTTTAAATACAAGGGGAGGGTCAAGTGGAAATTTTTTTACGTTGGCGTATTATTTTGATTGATGCCTGGACTCTAACCAGCCCCCCTCCCCTATTAAATAATGAACTCTCTCTTACTGAGACAACCATGCTCTATTTTTAAAAGTCAACTTGACCGGTCTTCTATACTCAATCTCATGCCAAATGCGTCCCAACAACCACTTAGCTTTCGAAGTAGCTCAGATCTCCTCCTCTAGTCATCATAGTCTGAGTATTGGGAAACTGGGCCTGCTCAGATTTGTTTCCCATTGCCCTAGAGGTAATGGACGCTCCACAGCTCTGTGGAAACACCTGTTTTCAATGTACAGAACTTCATATCCCGAATTCACTCAAATTACTATTTTATTTATGTAGTTACCTGTAGCATGACTGTAGCTTTAATGTAAGTCAAATTTAATCTGTGCAGAATGTATACCATATGTATGTAGCCTGTATGTAGTCTTGGTGTTGTTTATATGAATGTAGCCCTTATGTAGCTTGTTTGTAGTCCATATGTAGTTTGTACATAGCCTATATCTAGCCTGTAAGTACTGGTATGTTCCTCTCAAAGGGGATGGAATGTTGAATAAATGCTGAGCTGTAATTGGTTCAGCTGTGCTTCACTGTGTGTCAGAGTGTGACATCTTTTGAAGTGGGCATGACCCTGGATCTGTATGTGTGTGTGCATGTGTGTGTTTGTGTGTATCTGTGTGTGTCTGTGTGTCTATGTGTGTGTGTGTGCCTACCTGCCATGGTAAAGCAGAGAGAATCTACAGTTTGAAGTGACCGTTTGCCTCTCTTCTCTCAATCACTTCTCTATCCTCTATCATCTCTCTATCCTCTATCACCTCTCTATCCTCTATCATCTCTCTATCCTCTATCACCTTTCTATCCTCTATCACCTCTCTATCCTCTATGACCTTTCTATCCTCTATCACCTCTCTATCCTCTATGACCTTTCTATCCTCTATCACCTCTCTATCCTCTATCATCTCTCTATCCTCTATCACCTCTCTATCCTCTATCACCTCTCTATCCTCTATCACCTTTCTCTCTTCTACCACCTCTCTCTATCACCTCTCTATGAACTCTCTATACTCTATCATTTCTCTATCATCTCTCTCTCTTCGATCACCTCTCTCTCTCCTTTATCACCTTTCTCCTCTATCTCCTCTATCACCTCATTATCTCTTGATCAACTCTCTTTACTCTATTGCCTCTTTGTCCTCTATCACCTGTCTCTCTTCAATTATCTCCATCACCTCTATCTCCTATATCACCTCTTTCTCTCCCCTATCACTTCTCTCTCTTCTGTATCACCATCTCCTGACTCACTCTTTCCCTCTCTCATACTCTAGTTTTACCACCCTCTCTTTCTCTCTGTCTCTCTCTCTCCTTCTCACTTTGTCTGTCACGGCAATAAATCCCTGTCTCATTGGCTGCTGAAGTATGAGGTATGACACATCTGATATTCAACCTTTTACCGGCCATCACTGTCTTTTGTTCTCTCTTTACTTTCGCTCCCTCTTTTCTTGTTCCCTCCTTCTGAGAGCTCTACTGTTGCAGGAAGACACACCAAACATCTCAGCCTTGACCTTCTTCTCTCTTCTCTCCTCTATCCATTCCTCTCCCTCTTCTCTCCCCTTCTTTTCCTCCTCTCTCTTTGTCTCCTCTCTCCTCCTCTCTGCTCCAATCCTCCTCTCCCCTCTTATTTTCCCCTTTCCTCCCTCCTTACTCCACTCTTTTCTTTGTTTCGGTCTCTGAAAGATAATTAAAACACCATTTGGCCGACCATGAAAATGCTAAGCTCAAACAGAAGACATTTGCATGTACTAACCTTGTTGGCACATATAACACACACACACACACACACACACACACAAACACAAACACACGTGCATGACATTTACGTACACAAACACAAACACTCTTGCTCACACACACACACTCCCACCCTCCCTCTCTGTGTGAATAGTGATCATGTTCGCCGTTTCGTCAGGTCTTTGCTCTTCTCTTCTCTATTAAGATTGATGGGCTGCAGCGCTATAAATGACCACGCTAAGTCTAGCCAGGGACAAACTCACACATCGAACCCCATTAGCAGCAGAATGCAGGGCCGATGGGGGGGGGGGGTTGTGGGGGGGGGCTATTTCAGTGGTGTGGAAAACCTACTGACACTCTCATTCACCTCCTGTCTGAGCATATACCCCTCTCCTCATCAGGATAATCTGGGAGACAAATGACCTTTATATCCCACTGAGCTTAGGCCTAGGCATTCTCCCTGCGAGCTAACATCATTCATGCAGTCTAAAGTATCTGTATTTTTCAGTTAAAAGAAAATGCCCTTTTATTGGTTTCCAACTAAATAGAAATGCCCAAGAGTCATTATTTTAAACGAGATGGCCAGTTAGAGGGGTGGGCAGTTCTAGAACGGTATGGGACCGTTCTGGTGGAATGTTTTGCTGGGATGTTCTCACTTTTGTGGAAAGAAGCTCAAGTACATTTGAAAACATTGTGGCTTAATTAGAACTGACCCCAAACCAGTTTCTGTTTAGAAGGCGGCCTAGCACATAGGGAACTCAAGGCTATTGTGAAATAGTAGAACCTGTAGCCAACAGACCATATGCTTTTCCTTCAGGACCAAAAATACTGTGTGATGGCGTTCTATTTTTAGCTGTTGGGAGTGGATACACTGAAGAAGCATTTCAAGCTGGTCTAATGTTGTAGGTTTCACTGGCAGGTATAAGAATAAATGCTAGGGAATATATGTATATATATTTTTTACAATAAAATATTTTACTTACGGATGTGGAAAGCTAAGACAAAGTTTCTTTCTTGCGTTCACAACAATGACATTTAAAAGTCTCTGCTATCGATCCCTTGTGGAGAAACTGGGACCTACAGTTGGTCATATTACAGAGTTCTGCTGCTCCTTAAAGGGACTCCTCCCTCACACCAGATCTCAAGTAGATCCACAAGCGTTAACTTCATAGACCCACGCATGTTAACTTATTAGATCCACACGCGTTAACTTATTAGATCCAAACGCATTAACTTATTAGATCCACAAGCGTTAACTTCATGGACCCACGCGTGTTAACTTATTAGATCCACACACGTTAACTTATTAGATCCAAACGCATTAACTTATTAGATCCACATGGGTTAACTCAGTAGATCCACACGTGTTAACTCAGTAGATTCACACGTGTTAACTTAATAGATCCACACGCATTAAGTAATTAGATCCACACGCGTTAACCTAGTAGATTCACATGCGTTAACTTATTAGATCCACACACGTTAACTCAGTAGATCCACACGTGTTAACTCAGTAGATCCACACGCATTAACTTAGTAGATCCACACACGTTAACTCAATAGATCATCACGCATTAACTCAGTAGATCATCATGCGTTAACTCAATAGATCATCACACGTTAACTCAGTAGATCCACACGTGTTCAAACTGAAATTAAACGGCTCTAAACTGTCAGAAATCCCACCATCTAAATGTATGTTAAAACATTTATTAACAGAAATGGTATGACCTCTGCAAGTCATTATTTCATGCCATCAACGGAACATCAACCTAAACATTTTGGTGCCATGTTGAACTTGCATTGTAGATACTCTGATGCAGGAGGTGGTTTGTGACGACTGTGGCTGATTTCGCAGTTACGCCTCCAAAACACAGTTCTGCTTTGCAGATATTGGCCTTCCCAGGTGTCAGAGTGTGTGTGTGTGTTTGTGGTGGTCAGTGTGCTCTGGGTAGATACAGGGCATAAACAGGGTTGATACATGGTCGATACAGAGTAGATACAGGGAAGATACTGGGTAGATACTGGGTAGATACTGGGTAGATACAGGGTAGATACTGGGTAGATACAATCAGTCTTGGAATTTCGTCATTTTAGGGGCAAGGCTTTTTGGCCTTTGGTGTCACAAAAATGTTTAGGGCACAAAGGCCACATGCCAGGGCACAAAGGCCATTGAGTGAAATAAGGGTATTTACAGCTTACAAATAAACAACTTCACTTGCTGATAAGAAAAAAACATACATTACATAAAAAACATACATATTAACTTTTCTAATATTATACTTTGAATAATAACTTATTATAACTGATATTGTTTTTCCACATAAAAAGTAAAATGATCATGTTTTAATAATTGAAATTACGTCTATTGACAGTTAAGCTACATTAAATCTAGCTAGTCAGAAGGCTAACATTACCTCAGTTACCCAAAAGTAAACCGCAAAGTATATTTTAACATCACAATCACCTGCACTAATGGGTAGACCTAAATAAACAAATATAGTGACTTATTTGTGTGCGAAGCAAGTAATTTTTGTTTTTTAATCTTTTCACCACACAGGCTGCCATGTCAAGTGATGTCAAACCTAACGTTACTTCTCGGTGCTCTCAAAAAGCGTTCAGGTGTATTCTCCCAGTCCGAGGGCGGAACTTTCCCAGTTGCTCATGAACGCACCTTCCAAAACAGAGAGGTTTGATTCTGTTATTAAGCACTAAAGTCAGCTGTCTATCAGTAACTAGCTAGCTTGCATACCTGCATGTAGTCCGTTCTTGTAGTTGTTCTCAGTTGCAAACTACAAACAAACTTAGGAACAAACTGCTGACCGTGAGATTTTGACAGTAGAAGGGGCAAAAAGGCCATACCATGATTTTCGGGGCATCACGGCCAGAGCGAAGGGCAACGACGGCCATGGTCGTTGTGGCCATCGTGAAATTCCTACGCTGGATACAATGTTGATATAGGATTGATACCGGGTAAATACTGGGTAGATACCAGGTTTATACAGGGTAGATACCAGGTTTATACAGGGTAGATACCGGGTAGAAACAGGGTAGATACAGGGTAGATATTGGGTAGATACTGGGTAGATACAGGGTAGATACAAGGTAGATACTTGGTAGATACAGAGTAGATACAGGGTAGATACTGGGTAGATACAGGGTAGATACAGGGTAGATACTGGGTAGATACTGGGTAGATACAGGGTAGATACAAGGTAGATACTGGGTAGATACTGGGTAGATACAGGGTAGATACAAGGTAGATACTGGGTAGATACAGAGTAGATACAAGGTAGATACTGGGTAGATACAGAGTAGATACAGGGTAGATACTGGGTAGATACAGGGTAGATACTGGGTAGATACAGAGTAGATACAGGGTAGATATTGGTTAGATACTGGGTAGATACTGTAGTGTCGGTTTGTCCTGAACCCTTGGTGTCTTCACATACAGAGACCATAAAAAACAGCATTTGAAGTCCTTTTCACACATTTGATTTGTGTGCTAAAAGAAAATATTTCAAATGTGTGTGTGTGTTAATGTGTTGTAACTGTTCCCCCATAGATCAGAGTTCAGCAGTCCGGCTAATAAAAGTCTTGTTGGCCCCGCCTCCAGGTCGTTCCATGTATCACAGCACCAAGGGGGGATTTAATGACAAAAATGAAATGAGTGTAAGGGACACCTCCTGCAACTGTCATCAAATACTAATATGAACTCACCCCTGTCCCTCCCTACCATTCTATCCACCCACACCCCTGCATCCCTCCTGCCTCCCCTTAGCTTCCTGCCCCCCCGCTGTATATATAATCTATTTATTATATAATATATACATTGTGCCTTCATTCTCAGACATATTAAAATACATAGAAAGATTACTTTTAGCTAAATAAAATTAGTATGATTCAATTGCATTTGTTGAACTAAGAAGCGTCATGAGAAGCAACATTTTTTATTTCATTCATAAATGTGCCTGGGTTCATTTCTGTGCCTGGGTACCCAGGCACAGAAATGACATCAGTATCAGCCGATTGTGGTACATGAATATTGGTATCGGACAAGAATCTCCTTATTAACATACGGAGCCTCCCTAGTTATCACCTTCATTTAAAAAGGAAAGTAGGACCTTTCTTCTCCAGTTCATGATGACCACACCCACAGGACTGCAGAGGAAGGTGTTTCCTGTGACACCACATCCTGTCTGTAGTCTAATCACCTGCTTTTTCATGTCCAGTCACGCTCAGCTCAGGCAGTCTGGAACCTAACCAGCTAGAAACTGGCAACTACAGTATTAACAACTTCACGTTATTCATTTTTTAAACCTCAACAGTAAAAAATGTAATCTGAAAAAATTTTGCATCTACAAGCAAAAATATATTTTTAGGATAAGCGACTGAAAGACTAGTTTGACTCCACTGTAAAACATACCTCATTAATTTAATTCATGAAAAGTTATTGGGTTAAGATGTAGATTTGAACGTAGCCTGGATGTAGGGCTTGAACGTAGCCTGGATGTAGGGTTTGAATATAGCTTGGATATAGGGTTTGAACGTAGCCTTCACGTAGGAAAGGTCATTTCTCCCTGCTGCCACAGATCCAAGCACCCTGGTCTTCTAGTGGATGCAGGGTTCAACTGGAATTGATACAGGAACACTTAGAAAGGTAAGAGACCAGGTTGCCTGTCTGTCACTGTAGTTCCCAGGGCCCAGTTTGAGAATAAGCTATAGACATTGTTATTAACATATCTCATCATGTCCGTGCCAGGGAGCCGGGGGGAGAGCCATAAGTGTTGTGTGTTCTGCCAACTGTTTGTCCTAATGGACTTGCTGCCAAATCCTGAGCCTGTCATTTCCAGTGCAGGCCTGATGTGGTCCAACGTTTTGAAGTCCACACAGTTCCATTTTCTTTAGCCGGCACCAGATCACTCCACGGAGCAACAGGAGGCATAATGAGGTCCTCACCCCGCACTATATTGGTGTGTTTATGTGTGTGTGTGCGTGCGTGTGTGTGTGTGTGTGTTTATGTGTGTGCATGCGTGTGCGCGTGTGCTCATAAAACCATGTGATGTGGTCTATATGTGTGTGTAAACGTTTGTGACCGCTGTTCTCCATAATCATAATCTGTTATTCTTCAGAATTGCAGCTCCGTGTTTTTCTCTGGCATTAAATCATACAGTAACATCATAATGTCATCATATAATAATATAGTTTATATTTCTATGTAATACAACATTACAGCACCCATGGATTATTCATTAGGACACAGACCCAGAGAACAGGCTGGATGCATATTATTACATAGTTTTTATATAATGCTACTGGGGCGGCTTGACAGTGCAAATCTCAGCCGCCGGCAAACCTACCGAGAGTGCTGAGAGGCCGCCGTCACTTCAGGACTAGGCACCCGACCCTCGCTACCGTTAGCCATGGAAAGTGGCCTCTGTGACACGAATAAGGGTCACAGGACCAGAAAGCCCCAGCTCGGTGTAGACAATTCAAAGGCCCCATCGCGGAACGGTGCTAGTCAGCGGACCCAAAGCAGGGGGGGTGGAGGGAAAGGAGGACAAGCTCCCGATATGGAGTCAAAAAGCCACATAGAGAGCAGCTTAGCCTTGGAGTCACCGAGCAGGAGGGATGGACTTCACAGGACGTTTCAAAGCAAAAAAAAACAAGCCGAGAAGTCCAGGGAACTCTCTATAGACCTCCGATAGAAGTGTGTCAAGGCACAAATCTGGGGATGGTTATAAAAAAGTGTTAAAGCATTGAAAGGTCCCAGGGGCGTAGTGGGCTCCATCATTGTGAAATGGAAGAGGTTTGGCACCTGCAAGACTCTTCCAAGAGCCAGTTGTCCGGCCAAACTAAGTAACTGGGCAAGAAGGACCTTAGTCAGGGAGGTGACCAAAAACTCAATTGGCACTGTAACAGTGCTTCTGCGGAGATGGGAGTACCTAAAGGACAACCATCCAAAAAGATTATCTGGTCTGATGAGACCAAATTAAACATTCAGGCCTGAATGCCAAGCACTTCGTCTTATGGATGCTTGGTACCACTCATCACCAGGCTAATAGCATCCCCATGGTGAAGCGTGGTGGCAGGAGCATCATGCTACGGGGGTGATTCTCAGCGGAAAAGACTTAGAGACTGGTCTGGGTTGAGGGAAGGATGAACGAAGCAAAATGCAGAGGTCCTTGAAGAAAACTTGATCCAGAGCTCACAGGACCTCAGAATAGGGCAAAGATTCATCTTTCAGCATGACAACAACCCAAAGTGCATTGCCAACAAAACACAGAAGTGGTTTGGAGACAAGTCAGTAAATGTCCTTAAGTACCCAGCCAAAGCCTGGACTTGAACCTTATTGAACACCTGTGGGGAAGCCTTAATATTTACCGACAATTCCCATCCAATTGGACAGAGCTTGAGTAGAGTTTCCAAGAAGACTCAAAGGTGTAATCTCTGCCAAAGGAGCTTCTTCAAAATGTTGAATAAAGTGTCTGAATACTTCTTTACAGAAGATATTTCTTTTTTATTTTCAATACATTGGCACAAATTTCTAAGTCTACAAAACAACAACATGTGGAGAAAATGAAGCAGTCCGAATAGTTTATGAAGGCACTGTACATTAAAGTGTATAAGTGTGGTTTGGCCTTTTGTCACATTCATAATCACCGGTATATATGGACAGAAGAACACTTTTAAAGCAAAATCAGATTTTTTGAATGCAAGATTTAATGGTTTACAAGTATGATCAGTTTGGTGTTTTGTACTAAGAAGTTTGATACACGGCTCCATACTATTGATAATAGTAACAAAGCGACAATTGTTACCAAAGTGGAACAATTTGTCTTTAGATTTCTATGCATACTTTGGGTTAATGTCTTGCTGGAATATCCACTTGCAGCCAAGTGTTAGCCTCCTAGCAATGGCAATATGTGTTTTTTTTTTTAAATATATTTTTGTTGACATAGTTAATATTTTTCAACACCTCACCTCGCAAGAATGACAAAACTGACTCTATTTCTAAAATGTTTCATGAAAGTGGAGAACAACCATTGTGATATTCAGTTTCACCTACAGCCTCTAACAGCAACTCCAATGAGTTTGGGATAGTTGAAGATTCGGTGATGTCAAACTGGCCATTATGCTTTTTCCAAAATGTAGGAAGCTCCAATTTTGCAGGAAGTCAGTCAGATTTCTATATGAGGTCACGCACATGTGAAATCATTCAATATATGCCAATATGCATCCCTGTTAATCTTAGGGCCTGCTATGTAAATCTAAAGGTTTAATTATTGGGTTATGAGCTACAGTTTATTCACTGAGTTAATTTGTAATTTTTCAACATGTGGAATATACTGCACCTCATTAACAAGGGAATCAAGGGAATCAAACAAATATTATAAATGTGTTTCCCAAATCCTTAAAGTACATTTGTCATACAATTATAGGAACTATAATTGTATGACACTGGAAAACCTGGGGTGGGATTTTAGACCTTTAAACACAATCTAAGTCCTTGAGGTCCTTCGGCCTGTGCTTATGGACAGAGGAGCTCGATGGACACAGCAATAAAGAAAAAGCAAAAACCCAAAGTCTCTACCACAAACACACACAGAGCTATTAATAACCAAATGTGATGACATCACACCGGAGCGACGACAGACTTTTGCCAGAGCTGAAAAATCCATAAGTGGACATTTTTCTTAGCTTGCCCACTTCAGCTGTGTTTTTCTGGCCACTGCTTCATTAAACGGCGCTACGGGATACAAAAACCCTCCCGTCCCATCAACAGGCAAACACGCGACCGCACTTGGTAGAGGCCGCTCGCCCACCTCAAAGTTCCTGTCAGGTCGGGGGTTCTGGTGAACGGTGTGGTTCGAGACATCTGCCGTGTGTCTGTTGGCCGCCGCAAGTTCACGTTATCGAGGCCACGGGCTTCTTTTCACCCAGTTACAGTCCGTCCCCCGTCCCCCCCAAGATGGATTGTGTGACAGTTTTGTCACCTCGGGACATGGTTGCAGGCAAGTGTTAATGTCCTCACCTCAGCTGGTAACTACCAACTTGACTGACCGAGTGTGTGTGTGTGTGTGTGTGTGTGTGTGTGTGTGTGTGTGTGTGTGCGGGGCAGCGGTCCCGTCACCTGTCACTCAGAAACAGCAAGCCAATCATTCCGGTGTTCTAAAATTACCCCCCCCCCACCATGTGCCTTTCTCTCGTCAGCTCCTCACCTTAGTCGTGACACCCACCCAGGACCACACACCCTGGCTCAGTTCTGCAGTGTTAGCGCACCGGACTGGGATCCAGCAAAGCTCAGCATGACGCATGCTCTCTATTTCACACACACACCTGTGCTTGGTGCATGCAGCAAACTGATGTGTGTCAAACAGGTACTCTGATTCCAATGGTTGATGTGTCACAATATCATATTTTATTTGGCTGTCCCTCTTAATACCAGGGGCCGACAGAGTACTGTGTGTTGCCTGTGTGTGTGTTTGTGTGTGTGTTTTGTGTGTGTTCGTGCAGTATGTGTGTGTTAGGTCACTTGACCCACCATGAACACAGATTATAAAGCAACACCAATGAGTCACACCGTGAAAACAAGACACACATAATGTTTGCCCTATTCACTAAATAGTGTACAATAGTTCAGAACCTAAAGCAGCTGGCTCATAGGGTTCTGGTCAGTATTTAGGCCAGAAGCTAAAGGGCTGGCTCATAGGGTTCTAATCAGAACTTTAGTCCAGAACCTAAAAGGGCTGGCTTGTAGGATTCTAGTCAGTACTTTAGGCCAGAGTCAAACTGGGCTGCTTCTAGTCAGAACAAGGGCACTACTTAAGGAATAGGGAACTCTTTTAGATTGACACTGACTTTTTGGCATGGGAAATACAGTAATACATGCCTCATAACAACCTCAGAACTGTCGTAGTATGTTGTTCATTGTTTCTGTAGACTTCCAGTCACTGTGCTAACGCTAGCTAGCAATGTCATGCATTACTTTATTTTTCTCTGCTGTAGATAGAGATTTAAAACGGTGTCCACGTGTTCCTCTGACTCAGGGTTTATAAAGGATGTGGTGGTGGTCTGAGGTTATAATTGTTCATATAGGCAGCGTATTAGTCCAGAGGTACTGAAGTGCTTGTTGTGTAGGTCCAACTGCCTCTATATTAACAAAATGAGACGAATGTCTGCATATTCCAGACCCCTCCCAGATCCAGGCCCCTCCCAGATCCAGACCCCTCCCAGAACCAGACCCCTCCCAGAACCACTGTTTCAACTGTTGTAGCTTCTCGGAAGTTTCTGTCTATTTAGTCCTTTAATTATAATATGCAGTGAAAAAACACAGGTACCTAATAAAAATATCCTTTTAGTCAGTGGAGCTGTATGTTCACACAAACAGACACTGAAGCTGTTCCTCACTCCATCCCTCTCATTCTCCCCAAAGATCTATGTGATGTCTTGTCAGTCAAACCAAACCATCCTCCCCAGGGCAGAAGTCTATTGCCAACCAACCTTGGAGGTTATGGGGTCTCAGCCCAAGTGTGCAGTGACCTGTGAAGCCCCTCCTCCCGACTGGCTGCCAGCCAATCCGAGCGTCCGAGAGTCAAACAGGAAGTTGGCCTGCTGACCTCCGCCGAGCATGCCCAGACTATCCGTCCGGGTTCCACTGGGGGAGGAGCCAAGGAAAGGGTTCTGATTGGCTGCTGCGGCAGCTGCCATCTTGTCTGGGCTGGCGGCAAGGCGGGGGGAGGGTGGAAAGGCATAACCATAGAGACCGTACGGGGGGGAATGGAGGCGTAGGCTTCCATAGCCTTGGGGTGTGGGGTTTTGTAGGTAGCCAATCTGAGAGGGGGGGAGGGATAGAGAGCAGAATCCTTCACTGTCATAAGCTGATGGTCCTCTCGACGAAGTTGGGCTGAAGGGCTCAGATAGGTTGCCATAGCGATGGAGAGGGTGTGTGTGTGTTGGCCGGCTGCAGGTGTACTCCGGGGGGGAGAGCGGGCACACCTGGAAGGGGGAGGAGCAAGGAGAGGAGGAGAGCAGGTGCGATGATCCCACACCTCCGTGAGCCCCGGCAACACCTGTAGACGGAAACATTAGAAAATGAACATATACTATCCAGGTATTATTAACTCAGTGCATTCAGGGGTTTGTAGTTCCATAAACATTCACCTTGTTTCATTCCAGGGATGTCTTCAAAAGTCAAGGTCCGAAGAGTTGGACGCCAGAACGCGTAGGATTCTACCAGGGCCTCTAGACCCATACTGCAACACACAGATCCAGAACACATAGAGTCAATCTAACTTCTCCCAGCAGGCTTTGCTGCGGCAGACATTACAGGGCCCAATGGCAGCCATTTTAGCGTCTGGTGGGGCCTCAGTGGTCTCTACGGAGATGGCAGGTAATGAGGGACATAAACGCAGCCGTGTGATTGGCTACAGACAGTCCTGCACAACGAGGTAATGACTTTCACACAGCTTTAACAACCAATCGCATCACAGGAGCAGGAAGCCACAGGCTCTGTTTTATTAGGTGGGGCTCACCTCACTACTGCCTTCCCCCTCCATTACTCACCCCTTCTCCCCTCTCCCCTTTCTTTTCTAAGTCTCTCTCGCCCCCTCAGCAGTTGAGTAGTGGGGTGCTGTGGTATGCAGTGTGTGTGTTTGCGTGTGTGTGTGTTTAATGTGAGCGTTGTGTTGCCCCTGGTTAGCGTGAGGATAAAAGCCCCTGCAGGTTCATAACCATGGTGATAATTTAGACAAGCTGCCCAGAGCCTCTCTGATTGGTTGGAGCCTTCAGCTTATCACAGCACAGCTTATTTAGCAAACTGTCTTAACTCTTCCTGTCTAGGGTTCAACCTCACGGCTACAACTCTGTAAACCCCCCCCGCCCGCGTTCTCGCTCTCTCTGTCTTTATCCCGTCCCATACTCTCTCTTCTTTCTTCCCCCCTTTCCTTTCTCTCTCTCTCCCCTCTAACTCTCAACAGGTCCAAACTAATGGCTGCTGCCGTAAGCCCCCCCCAGCTCATTTTTTCTCCCCCCTTGTACTTTCTTCCTTCCTCTAATGGTTTCTAGTGTCTCAGGGGACTGTTGCAGGGCTGGAGCTTTTTACTGCAGTGTGGTTTTACTGCTGGGTTTATATATCTGGCAATACAGTATAACGTCGAGACTTTTAAAAAAATATGTGTAAAAAGTTCATGTGTGACTGGCTGTTTTCATATTTTGTTGTCTTGAATTAATTTGATTTTAAATATCAACAGAACGGGCATTTCTCCGCTCAGATGTGATGTGTTTCCGGGGTATGCTGTGAACCTGCTCACACTGTCCTTTCATCAGGACATCTGAGGACAGTTGTGGTTTCAGTGCTGCTCGTGTTACAGGTCGTAGGTGGTAACTTTAGATTCATGGAAGCTGATGTCATTCTATGATGTTGTAAATATATCTTGATGCTACGAATAGAATTACTTTTTAAATAGTTGATATATTATTTTTTGGAGGGGAAATAATTGTTAGGGATCAAAAAACAACTGCAGGCTGCATTTGCACTAAAAAACGCTATACATTGGTATGCAGACATTATAATGGGCTAACTGTATTTTTAAAATAACCGCCCATTTTGCGGCAAATTGACTTTGAGTAACAAATCAGTCTGTGAAAAAGCCCCAGTGAAACCATGTCCTAGACATCTGTTTGCTCTACTGGATTCATCACTACAAAACCAGAACACTTTCAAATCCCAGAAATTATAACATTACATTTATGGAATTACTTTCAAAAATATATGTAATGCTTAGTTGTTTTGGTAAGCAATAAACATGTAAACTGCAGCTCTACAAAATAGTGTAATAATGGAAACACAAACAATCTAAACCAATAACAGACTGGTACAACCCAGCGCTCCATTCAGATGTAGAAGAAACTCACCGGTTTCTGCCAGAGTCTCTGAAGCCTTTAGCAAAGGGGTTTCTGTCAATCTTCAGCCTGGTGATCTGAACACAATAACAACAATGACATATTACCATAAAATCATATTCTATAAAAAAAAATCTATGGATTGGTCTGGGAATATGTGTGTGTGTGTGTGTGTGTGTGTGTGTGTGTGTGTGTGTGTGTGTGTGTGTGTG
>JACXGI010012432.1:7692-23152 GCA_016801175.1 Esox masquinongy | reverse complement strand
AAAATCCCTGCTGCAGTGTGTGCAAACCTGGTCAAGAACTACAGGAAACGTATGATCTCTGTAATTGCAAACAAAGGTTTCTGTACCAAATATTAAGTTCTGCTTTTCTGATGTATCAAATACTTATGTCATGCAATAAAATGCAAATTAATTATTTAAAAATCATACAATGTGATTTTCTGTATTTTTGTTTTAGATTAAGTCTCTCACAGATGAAGTGTACCTATGATAAAAATTACAGACCTCTACATGCTTTGCAAGTAGGAAAACTTGCAAAATCAGCAGTGTATCAAATACTTGTTCTCCCCACTGTAGCTGTATGTTATCAAACAATTTTTATCCTGAAACAAAATACAAATGTTATTGGAAAATACCATTTAATTTTACATAATTGGTACAAGCGTAATCAGACTAAAGCGCTTTTTCAGCATGTAGTCAAAGCAAATACACTTTTGTTTTCTATATCAATGTTTGAACCCCTTGAACCTAGTGTTATACCTTGACAAAAGATATTGAATGAAATCACATGGACTCTGAGATAAAGATGTAAAGTTAGTTAACTCTTCTTCCTCTATTAGCACACTCAACGTAATGACATCATACCCATACATGACACCTAGCATCGAACCGTGTCAAACCAGGATGTCCCCAAACTGACCAACGGCGAACATCAGTGGGCGTAACTTAATATTCAGGAACCCCTATATTAAGTAACGCCACCGACTTGCGGTCTGCAGATATACCTTATTGGAGGGTTTAGTGAGAGATACCCAGCTAACAATTTTCTGTTGTCACAATGTTGTTACGACGTTATCTGGCGACCGAAATTAGGTAGCAGCAACGTTGTCAGCTACATTGTCACAACCAGAAAAGTGAAAGTTTTCTTGTTGTCGCTACAACGTAACTAATTGACGTTGACAGTTGTTTGCTAGCATGTAGTAGCAACGTGCTATTTCTAAGGTTGTCGGTTGGTAATAGCGAATCCCAGGCATCCTATCCAGTTGACCATTCATTGCTCTTTTCCTCTTACATTTTTTATATTCATACTTACAGCTAAGTTCATTTCTGTCCAGTCAACATCTTGACAGTTTTCTCCAACCTTCTATTTACCTGCTCGAACTGTTCCATGAAATCTTATATGTGCACAACACATTTCAGCAGGGTTCTACACCGACGTTTAGTTTTACAGTGAGGTATTATGCATAAATATTATACATGTATTTTATCTACCCCTTACCTGATATAATAATGGCAATGCTGTTGATCATCGGTCCGGATATTTTCTCCACCTGCGTGAAATTGGCCCCCCACCCAACGCAAAACTTCGGCAAAATAGGTTTGTGCTCCGCTTGTGCTGGTTTGTGCCGTTAAAATTTTCGTTTGTGCTGCTATCATTTTATAGATATGAAAGAATATTTTATAGGTCATTCTGAGGTCACTCAGCCCCCCAACATCCTCTGAAATCAACGAAAATAGTCTTGTTTGTTTGTGCTTCGTTTGTGCAGGTTTGTGCCGTTAAAATTTTCCTTTGTGCTACTTCGGTATTTTATGTATTAGACATTTAATTATTGGTGATGACGTAACTCAGCCCCACAACATGCTCCAAACTGAGTCAAAATAGGCTCATTCGTTTGTGCTGGTTTATGCTGTTAAAATTTTCGTTTGTGCTGCTGTCATTTTTTAGATATTAAAGAATATTTTATAGGTCATTCTGAGGTCACTCAGCCCCCCAACATCCTCCAAAATCAACGAAAATATTCTCGTTTGTTTGTGCTTCGTTTGTGCCGGTTTGTGCTGTTAAAATTTTTGTTTGTGCTGCTTCGGTATTTTATATATTAGACATTTAATTATTGGTGATGTCCTAACTCAGCCCCCCAACATGCTCCAAATTGAGTCAAAATAGGCTCATTCGTTTGTGCTTCGTTTGTGCTGGTTTGTGTCGTTAAAATTTTCGTTTGTGCTTCATCTGTGTTTTTAATATTAGAAATTTAATTATTGGCGATGACGTCAGTCAGCCCCCCAACATGCTCCAAATTCAACCAAAATAGTCTCATTTGTTTGTGCTTCGTTTGTGCTGGTTTGTGCCGTTAAAAGTTTCGTTTGTGCTGATGCAGCGTTTTATATATTAGACATTTAATTTTAGGTGTCACCAGCCCCTCAACCTGCTCCTCAAAATAGGCTCAATCATGTATGCTTCGTTTGTGCCGCTGAAAGGTTTGTTTGTGCTGCTACAGTTTTAGGTACATAGCTACATTCCCACTGGATAGCGCACTGGCTTTACTCTCTTTCCACTATAGCTCTGTCACTATCGGTAAAGCAGTCGCAAAAACAAACCTTTATCGGCACAAAAGGAGCACAAATGATTGAGCCTATTTTGAGTGAATTTAACCTATGAAATATTATTTAATATCTAAAAAATGATAGCAGCACAAACAAACGGCACAAACCAGCACGAACGACCATCTTTACACAGGTAAAATACCTTTAATCGCTTCTGCTCCAGTTGTGCTGCTGTCATTTTTTAGATATTAGTCCTAAAAAATATTTTATAGATAACTCTGAGGTCACTCAGCCCCCCAAATCCTCCAAATTCACCCATAACAATCTTGTTTGTTTGTGCTTCGTTTGTGCTGGTTTGTGCCGTTACAACTTTCGTTTGGGCTGCTTCGTGTTTTAAATATTAGACATTTAATTATAGGGTGTGGTGTCACCAGCCCCGAACCAGCTCCAAACTGCCTCAAAATAGGCTCAATCGTATGTGCTCCATTTGTGCCGCAAAAATGTTGTTTGTGCTGCTATAGTTTTTGGTAAATAGCCTACATTCCTACTGGATAGTTCATGGATTTACTCTTTCCACTATTTAGCTTTGCTGTAGCTCGGTCATTATCCTTTATAAAGACAGTCGCAAAAAAAATGTACCACCCAAACGGAGCATAAACTATTCAGCCTATTTAGAGTGAATTTGACCTATATTCTTTAATATCTAAAAGATGAAAGCAGCACACAAATTTTAATGGCACAAACCAGCACAAACGATTAAGCCTATTTGCCATAGTTTTGCGTTGGGTGGGGACCATTTTTACGCAGGTAAAATACCTTAAATCGTTTGTGCTCCATTTGTGCTGCTGTCATTTTTTAGATAATAGTCCTAAAGGATATTTTATAGATCATTCCGAGGTCACTCAGCCCTCCAACATGCTACAAATTCACTCAAAATATGCTCAATCGTTTGTGTTCCGTTTGTGCCGGTTAAAATATAGTTTTTGCGACGTTCTTACGAAATCAGTTGAAGTAATGACAGAGCTATAGTGGAAAAAGAGTAAAGCCAATGCGCTATCCAGTAGAAAATTAGGTTATACCAGAAACTGTACCAGCACAAACGACTGAGCCTATTTTGAGTCAATCTGAAGTAGGTTGGGCGGCTGGCACAAACAAAACTTTTAACGCACAAACGAAGCACCACCAAACGAGACTATTTCGGGTGAATTTGAAGTATGTCGGGGAGCTGAGTGATCTCAGAATGACCAGTGAAATATTCTTTAATATCTAAAAAATGATAGCAGCACAAACGAAAATTTGAACAGGACAAACCAGCACAAACGGACCATAAAAGATTGAGCCTATTTTGAGTCAGTTTGGCGTTGGGTGGCTGGTGATGTCTTCACCTCTAATCAAACGTCTAATATTAAAAACACCGATGCAGCACAAACAAAACTTTTAACGGCACAAACCGGCACAAATGAAGCACAAACAAAGGATACTATTTTGACTCAATCTGAAGCATGTTGGGGGGCTGAGTGACATCACCAAAAAATAAATGTCTAATATATAAAATACCGAAGCAGCACAAACGAAATTTTTAATGGCACAAACGAAGCACAAACAAATTAGACTATTTTGACCGATATTGGAGGATGTTGGGGGGCTGGTGACACCATACCCTATAATTAAAAGTCTAATATTTAAAACACCGAAGCAGCCCAAACGAAACTTATAATGGCACAAATCAGCACAAACGAAGCACAAACAAACAATACTTTTATGGGTGAATTTGGAGGATTTGGGGGGCTGAGTGACCTCGGAGTTATCTATAAAATATTCTTTAGGACTAATATCTAAAAAATGACAGCAGCACAACTGGAACAGAAGCGATTAAAGGTATTTTACCTATGTAAAGATGAACCCCCATCCAGCACAAAACTACGGCAAAATAGGCTTTATCTTTCGTGCTGGTTTGTGCCGTTTGTTTGTGCTGCTATCATTTTTTAGATATTAAATAATATTTCACATGTTAAATTCACTCAAAATATGCTCAATCATTTGTGCTCCTTTTGTGCCGATAAAGGTTTGTTTTTGCGACTGCTTTACCGATAGTGACAGAGCTATAGTGGAAAGAGAGTAAAGCCAGTGCGCTATCCAGTGGGAATGTAGCTATGTACCTAAAACTGTAGCAGCACAAACAAACCTTTCAGCGGCACGAACGGAGCATACATGATTGAGCCTATTTTGAGGAGCAGGTTGTGGGGCTGGTGACACCTAAAATTAAATGTCTAATATATAAAACGCTGCATCAGCACAAACGAAACTTTTAACGGCACAAACCAGCACAAACGAAGCACACACAAATGAGACTATTTTGGTTGAATTTGGAGCATGTTGGGGGGCTGACTGACGTCATCGCCAATGATTAAATTTCTAATATTAAAAACACAGGTGAAGCACAAACGAACATTTTAACGGCACAAACCAGCACAAACATGAGCCTATTTTGACTCAATTTGGAGCATGTTGGGGGCTGAGTGACTTCATCAACAATAATTAAATGTTTAATATATAAAATACCGAAGCAGCACAAACGAAAATTATAACAGCACAAACCGGCAAAAACGAAGCACAAACAAACGAGACTATTTTCGTTGATTTTGGAGGATGTTGGGGGGCTGAGTGACCTCAGAATGACCTATAAAATATTCTTTAATATCTAAAAAATGACAGCAGGCACAAACGAAATTGTAATGGCACAAACCAGCACAAACGAAGCACAAACGAATGAGCATATTTTGACACAATTTGGAGCATTTTGGGGGGCTGAGTTACGTCATCACCAATAATTAAATGTCTAATATATAAAATACCGAAGCAGCACAAACGAAAATTTTAATGGCACAAACCAGCACAAACAAAGCACAAACGAATGAGCCTATTTTGACTCAATTTGGAGCATGTTGGGGGGCTGAGTTACGTCATCACCAATAGTTAAATTCACTCAAAATAGGCTCAATCATTTGTGCTCCTTTTGTGCCGATAAAGGTTTGTTTTTGCGACTGCTTTACCGATAGTGACAGAGCTATAGTGGAAAGAGAGTAAAGCCAGTGCGCTATCCAGTGGGAATGTAGCTATGTACCTAAAACTGTAGCAGCACAAACAAACCTTTCAGCGGCACAAACGAAGCATACATGATTGAGCCTATTTTGAGGAGCAGGTTGAGGGGCTGGTGACACCTAAAATTAAATGTCTAATATATAAAACGCTGCATCAGCACAAACGAAACTTTTAACGGCACAAACCAGCACAAACGAAGCACAAACAAATGAGACTATTTTGGTTGAATTTGGAGCATGTTGGGGGGCTGACTGACGTCATCGCCAATAATTAAATTTCTAATATTAAAAACACAGATGAAGCACAAACGAAAATTTTAACGACACAAACCAGCACAAACGAAGCACAAACGAATGAGCCTATTTTGACTCAATTTGGAGCATGTTGGGGGGCTGAGTTAGGACATCACCAATAATTAAATGTCTAATATATAAAATACCGAAGCAGCACAAACAAAAATTTTAACAGCACAAACCGGCACAAACGAAGCACAAACAAACGAGAATATTTTCGTTGATTTCGGAGGATGTTGGGGGGCTGAGTGACATCAGAATGACCTACAAAATATTCTTTAATATCTATAAAATGATAGCAGCACAAACGAAATTTTTAACAGCACAAACGGAGCACAAACGATTGAGCCTATTTTTCCGAAGTTTTGCGTTGGGTGGGGGGCCAGCTTCACGCAGGTATTTTCTCCTAGCAAATTACATGACATATCCTGTAATATGAGCCCCATATGTAGCAAAAAAGTATATACATTTACAAACAAACCAGAACATTTATTTCATTTAAAAAATATTTTATTTATCACCCACCTCACATTCCCAAGTTGGTCAACAGCACAGAAATTAAAATCGGAACTGTGTGGGACTTCATAACCATCAGGAAGGATAAAGAAGTAAATCTCATCTAGTTAACTCCAAAGAAACTGTAGGTTTTCAATGGCAATAGCCATAAACAATATTTTTTTCTGCTAGTAGAACTTTATCCTTCTCCAATCATTGACATTTTTGTTCCAGCTATCATCCGATCAAATTTAGAAACATTATCAAACTGGCCATTTTATGGATATGAATGCTTAACTCTTCATTGCGTTATTTTCTTTTCAAATGGTGAAGAATTGTGAAATCATGAAGATAAGAAAAAAAATAACAATAAATTGAAACAAACAATATTATCCAACTGGCAAAATACAATCACACAAGCAAAGACGGACACTTTACTCTTCCTTGTTGTCAGAAATGAGTCTGAGTGGTCTGCCGTTGGACCCATTGCTGCACCTGGACATGGACAATGAAAACCAGTTCAAAAACAGTGTCAACCATTTGATTCAATTCGTTAATAATTTATTTATATCACTTTTACAATTTTGTCAAATATCTTGTTGAATCATTACTTGTGGAACCCATTGTAAAAATCTTTACATTTGAATACTTGTGAGGTGACTCGATGTTCATCTATGTTTGAAAAAAGTTACCAACCAAGTTAGTTAGTTGTTGACTTACTGTACTGTACTGTAACTTGCTAACGTTTGAGCTAACGTTAGTTGGCTTGCTAGACAGTACTGTAATTCGATGGGAACTACCGAAGTGATTTTAGCTATATGACACATATAGCTAACGTTAGTTGGCTTGCTAGATATATCTGCTTTGTAAAGAAGTTAAATACGCTCACCTGAGATTCCTTGTCCAGACGGTGCTCCAGAAATGATGTTGGTTTAACGAACTACACTGATGTTTGTTTAAAGTAGTGGTACAGTACCGTTTGCTAGCTGCAGTACCTAGTTAGCCAGGTATACCTTAAAAGAAAACTTGTGCTACCTGCAGTAGTTAGCTAGGTATATTACAGTACTATAATGTAGGCTACACGACTAAATTCGAAAATAACTGAATTGGAAAATTGCTTGATTAGAAAACGAAAGTATGATTAACATCAATGATTATAACATTTCTAAATAGCAATAACTACTAATGTAGGCTAACCACAGTAGAAGAGTACTGGTGAAAACTCACAGACATGACTAAATCATAACATAAATCAGAATTATCTTAAACCAGAGTCAAATATACCTGCTATAGCCACCGGTTGTGTCTGCTGAGATACTGTAAAATTCTGACGACTATTTAGGAGTACAAATTATAACGAACAAGAAATGGCGGGACGCTCGAGCTGTGGCACGTGCAGTTTACAATTTGTGTATGCATTCCGTCTGTGTTGTGGGAGATTATATAGAACTATTTGAATTGGTCTGAATTGCGGTGATTGGGGAATTCTTGTGACTCTAAAGGTCTTCAGGTGAACTTTGAAATATTTGTAATACCTGGTTTCCGATGTGGTGGCAGTAATGACATTGTAAGCAAAGTACATTGTAGCAACGAAAATAGGAGTTAATATTTCCCGGTTGTAGTTACGCAAGATCGTTACCAAACTGGTACGAAAGTTGTTACATTGTCAGTACGTCCTGTATTTACGTTTCTGCTACATCCTGAGCTGGTAAGGAAGATTACCAATTATGTGGTCATTAATTTCCTTCCGATAACGTTGGATTACGTAGGATCGTTACCAAACCGGTACGTAAGTATTTAACTTGTAAGTAAGTCTACGCTCCTGCAACGTGCTGAGGAGGTAAGGAAGATTACCAATTATGTGTTCATGCAATTATCTTCGGATAACTTGAGAAGGTAATGTCATGACATTACCAATCCATAACGCCACGTTGGTCGTGGTTACGTAACGTGTTAGCTGGGTACCACCTTGCAAACTGCTTGGTATTATGAGGTACCATTTGCAGGGGCGCCGTATGGGGGGGGAAAGTTAGGATGATTCTAAGGGCCCGTGACTGACAGGGGCCCTAAACAAATATTAGAACATTATTTGGTGGGGCCCAATACGATATATTTTCAGTGGGCCCAAAATCTCTGGCAGCGCCCCTGACCATTTGAGCCAAAAAGATGTCCACTGTTATGTCCATGTTTTTGGTGAAATGGTCTATGTCGTTGTGCATGTCATCTGTTTTGTCGTTACAATGCGCATTTGGTATTGCATTTCCTGTACGTTTATGTCGTTGGCCTTGTTGACTACGGATTCACAGTCGTTACCACGGGCATTTGTTTAAATCGTTGTCCATTCCTGTGTCGTTACTCCTGGTTTTACTCTATGTCCATGAGCTCCCTCACTTTTTGATCACATGACGTGCACTACACGTCCTTGGATTTACCAACTCGTTCTGAAAGCGTTTTTGATTTACAGTTAAAACTTTAAACGATTTGTTACACTATGCTCTTAACTTCAGTTGGATTATACTTTATTTTTACTATGTGTCACTGAACAATTAGTATATACAATCAGTATTTGGTTTAGTGCATTAATGATCGCTGTACACACAACCCTGCTACCTGCAAAATGAGTCTCAGGGACAGACACATCCTGTAGCACACAACAAACCATATAAAACAATTCTGCATAATATTTAAATTAAAAAAGGCCATGTGAGAATTTGTATCCCACAGAAAGCCTAAACAAAACCTGCATATTAGTCTCAATAATCTTGTCAATAGTAGTGGATTGCATAGGCTTTCACTCCCTTTAACATGTCATTATGAGTGTGAATTTGAATATCATACAAATGTTTAGAAATAACAATATAGTTGTGGCATATTCATTCAGATTCTTTGTTTAGGCAAGCTTACATTTGTTCAGGAGTCAAACTTAGTCCTATAATTGAATATGTAACTTGGCTATCAACTTATTTGACCCCCATATGCAATACTTGTATGGGAACTTTAATAGTAAGCCAAGATTCAACTAAGTCACATAAAGGGAAGTAATTGGGAGATGTTTGACAATAACAAATAAGACATTTAGTTTGTCTTTAAGCATGGTGAAGTTCACCATTATGTTCTGGATCATCCATTAAATCACCCAGACACAGTAATGATACAATTCTCTTAGTTCTCTGAACTAAGCTGGAGGACAGTATGATAGAGAAATTCCACAACAACAGGAGGGCTGGTCACCATGAGGCTATTGGTGTTTATCAATCAACTACTGGAGGGCAGATCACCATGAAGCTATTGGTGATTATCAATCAACTACAGGAGGGCAGGTCACCATGAGGCTGTTGGTGATTATCAATCAACTGCAGGAGGGCAGGTCACCATGAGGCCATTTGTGATTATCAAACTACAGAGTTCAATTGTTGTGATGGGAGACAGAGGATGGTTCAGCCGAATTACAAAAATATAAATATACAGAATTCAACTAATGTACCTGTCAAAAGTTGTGACATGCCTACTAATTGAAGGTTTTGTCTTTATTTCTACTATTTTCTACATTGTAGATAGTAGTGAAGAAATGAAACCTATGAAATAACATGTACGGAATTATTTATTAACAGAAAGTGTTCAATTAAAATCCCTCCCTGTCTGAGATGTCTACTTCACCCCTCCTCTCCCAGGTACAGCACCCACTCTGCTAGTCACATCCAGTTAAAAATCCCTAAAGCAAACACATCTTTCTGTCACTCCTCCTTTCAGTTCTCTACATATAGCGATTGGAATCAACTACAAAAAACGATAAAACAATGTACTTTTTTCAACACTCCCACTTTTAAAAACACATTCACATTCACCTGTAACTGCTTCATATGATGTGCCTGTTAATTGTAGTTCTACAGTTTTGTCCTTTTGTTGTCTTTGTCTATTGTCTAAATATGTCTGTGTCCTGCTGCATTGCTTTTATATTCTCTGCTGGCTGGTCTATGGTTTTTATCATGTATGTTAGGATCATGCCCTGTGGTCATGCTCTGTTGTCTTTCATAATTCAGTGGTGTCTCCCTGTGTGCTGGTTTTAATGTGGTTTAGTGCTGTCACTCCATGTGCTTGGTGTTAATGTACACTGCTCAAAAAAATTAAGGGAACACTTAAATTACACATTGGGTCTCGATGAAAGAAATATATTAAAGATCAAAATCTTTACCGTACAATGTGTAATTCGTTGAGAACAAAATGACATAACAATGGCTAGTGGAAACCAAAATCACCAACCGATTGAGGGCTGGATTCAAACACACACCGAAAATCAAAGTAAACAATTGAAATCACAGGCTGTTCCAACTTGTGTGAATTTCCTCACGGCAACTCATAATGTGACTCAGTAATGTGTATGGCCCCCACGTGCCTGTTTGCACTCCAGACGTCTAGGCATGCTCCTGATGAGACGGTGGATGGTGTCCTGGGGGATCTCCTCTCAGACCTGGATCAGGGCATCATTGAGCTCCTGGACAGTCTGCGGCGCTACTTGGCGGCATCTGATGCAGCGATACATAACGTCCCAGAGGTTCTCAATTGGGTTCAGGTCTGGGGAATGTGAGGGCCAGTCAATGGCATCAATGCCTTTGTCATCTAGGAACTGCCTACACACTCTGGCCACATGAGGCTGGGCATTGTCCTGCACCAGGAGGAACCCAGGGCCCACTGCACCAGCGTAAGGTCTGACGATGGGTCTGAGGATTTCATTCCGATACATAACAGCAGTCAGAGTACCGTTGGCTAGCACGTGGAGGTCTGTGCGACGCTCCAAGGATAATCCTTCCCCCTCACTGACCCACTACCAAACCGGTTGTGGAAGATGGATGATGTTGCAGGGAGCACAACCTTCACCACGGCGACTCCAGACTCCTTCACGTCTGTCACATGTGCTCAGTGTGAACCTGCTCTCACCTGTGGAGAGAACAGGGTGCAAATGGCAGACCTGCCAATTCTGGTGTTCTCTGGCGAATGCCAGTCTAGCTGCACAGTGCTGGGCTGTGAGCACAGGTCCCACTAGAGGACGTCGGGCCCTCATGCCACCCTCATGGAGTCTGTTTCTGACAGTTTGGTCAGAAACAAGCACACCAGTAGCCCGCAGGAGGTCATTTTGTAGGGCTCTGGCAGTGCACCTCCTGATCCTCCTCGCACAAAAGAGCAGATACCGGTCCTGCTACTGGGTTGATGCCCTTCTACGGGCCTGTCCAGTTCACCTTGTGTTACGGCCCGTCTCCTGGTATATCCTCCATGGTCTTGAGACTGTACTGAGAGACTAAGGAAACCTTCTTGTGACGACACATATGGATGTGCCATCCTGGAGGAGCTGGATTACTTGTGCAACCTGAATGGGCTGCAGGTACCGCCTCATGCTACCAGTAGTGACAAGGACATTAGCAAAACGCAAAACTAGAGAAGAATCACTCAGGAAGGATAAGGAGAGAGCAATTGTCTGTGGCCACCACCTGCAAAACCATTCCCTTTTTGGGGGTTGTCTTGCTGTTGCCTCTCCAGTGCACCTGTTATCGCTTTCATTTGCACCAAAACAGATGGCATTGATTCACAATCCCTTATGCTTCCTAACTGGACAGATTGATATCCCTGAAGTTTCATTGACTTGGCATTATACTGTGATGATTATGTTCCCTTAATTTGTTTGAGCAGTGTAGTGGCATCTCTCTATGTGGTTGTTTGTAATGTAGTTTAGTTGTCTCTCTATGTGGTTGGTTGTAATGTATCTTTGTTTCTACTGTGCTGTTGTCATGTGTCTTATTTCTGTTGTCTTTCTCTTTTTATTTATTCCTGATACTCATTCCCTACAGCTACCGCTGTGCGGTGTTTAAATATTTTTTCTGAATTAAAACTCAGGTACATATATGTACTAAAAGTTTTAAATTGTTTTTACAATGTAACATGTTCTATCCGAAGGTTAGATGTGTAACCTTTCACTGAGCAACTTGAATGACAATATTAACATTTTAGGCAATGTCATCTCTTGTAACAATTGTTTTGACTTAAATTGACTTGCATATATTAAAAGACTGACATGTTGTTGTAATTGAAACTTCAATGTTGATCTGTCTTTTTATTGGTCTAGTTAACCAGCCACATTTGATGTTGCATGATGGTTCAGCAAGTTATTTCAATGAATCATTGCCAACTATAACATGTTTTTTCCAGTTATAGAATTTTAGCCAACCTGACTACATTTTTTTACACTACAGAATTAGAGAACTTATATATTTTTCAATGTAGGATGCTTTTTCTAGCTTTAGAATACTTATGGAGTGGGAAGGGGGTGTGTACAGCTTTTATCCATGACAATGTGTCTTAGTTAAAATGTACCTTTAAAATGTGTTATCTAGTTTATGTTAAATTTGTGTGGGATGGGGGTCATTTCGCAGGCACCAAGGTTATGTGTGTTTGAGTGTGTGTGTGTGTGTGTGTGTGTGTGTCTGTGTGTGTAACGATCATTAATGCAAAGAGACTAAACTGGTGAAGTTTAGCTCTATGACACATACTAGTAAAAATAAAGTATAATCAACAAAAGTTAAGAGCATACTGTAACAAAACTTTTAAACTGTAAAAAAAAGAACGCTTTCAGTAAATCCAAAATGTGTAACGCACTTCACGTGATCAAATAGTGAGTGAGTTCTGGTGATGGACTATTTAGGAGTCGACAACGATTTAAACAAATGCCCGTGGTAACGACAGAGCAGTAACGACCGCAAATCCGAAGTAGTCAACAACTCCAACGACATAAACGTGCAGGAAATGCAATACCAAATGCACATTGTAACGACAAAACAGATGACAATGCAGACGACATGCACAACGACATCGATCATTTGACCAAAAACATAGACATAACAGTGGACATATTTTTGGCTTAAATGGTACCTCATATTGGTATAGCCTACAGTATTCTTGTTCAAATTTTCAGCATCACCGATGGATTACATGAAATGTCCACTGGCAAAATATCGCAAAGCACAATACACTGTTCAACATGAGCGCATTACTCCGGCGCGTGGCATTGGAGACGTCTGGCCCTAGAATCCGGAAAATATACGCAATTCCGTCAGATGAGGATCGATATCTTTATTAGAGAACATCATCGGGGTAAACTCGAGTTACAGGGCCTCTAAACACCCTCCCCCTGCGGAGTAGGCCTCTCACGATCTGTGCGAGAATGTCGATTGGGTCTTCCAAACGTGCCTGCCTTTTTGTGGGAGGAAGGGCGGTGCTTATGTTGGCTAACATTGTTAACCATGAGGATAACCTGCTCGGAGCAGTTTAGGGATGCAGCGTAAATTGCATACATCGGGTAAAACCTATTCACCTTTCATAGTTCGGGTTAATCCCCAACACCTGGTAGCGTCTCTGTTGAGCGAGCACATGGACCCAACCCCACCTTGATTTTAGAAAGCCCCATCAAACCGCCACCCTCCTACTGACCAAGCTCACCCCTCACTAGGGCTGTTAAATTGATATTCGAAAAAAAATCTGATTTTACTGCAAAAAACAATTCTCAAGTATTACGATTTGTACCTGACTGTGACATTTTGTGCGCACCTGGTGCATGAGTGGCGTTATGAGGCACAACTGTGCTGGTTGGTGGAAAGGTGGCTCCAACCCGACCTTCCATCCCCAATACAAATATTGAACCAGGTGACAATGGACAAATGTGTCTGTTGTCTTCTGTTCAAGGAGAGGATGGCGGTGGTGCAGGTTTTGAGGTCAAGATGGTTGATCTAGTGGGGCGAATTGAGGCCATCCTGTCCCTTGAGAAGGAGGCACCCCACCGGTCGAGCAGACCAGAGCCCCACTGAAGGAACTGGATTCTGACACATTTTAGATTAATTCCAAATAGTCCATGAATTAATGAAACAAATGAATTTAATATTTAAAGAGAGTATTACAATTACAGTACAAGTATCAACAATAAAAGTACTCCAGAGAGTCAAGATGTTTGCAATAGCAAAGATGCAGGCAGAAGGAAGGTAAATGCAAGACCCCTTCCCCAAACCCGCTCTGGATTTTATACTAAAACTGAAGTTGTGGGGGTAGTTTGGCTAACCTAGGAATCACATGACAAGTCCTGAAGAATAGACCCCCTTATCATCTAAGGACATATTTCCAATCTATGCCACCTGACACCATATTGTAAATCAGAGTGATCTACTCATGGGTTCAGCATAGGGTGATTAAGGCATGACCTTAGATTCTGTAGTCAAATCAGAGATAAACATTTGTAACATAAACATTCTGATAAAAGAACATGATCAGACACACAGAGTATAGGCTAGGAAAGGACAATTGAGGATATAATTATAAATGGCTATACTAAATACTGAAGAATTGGTGTAACTGGATTTTGGCCCTGTTTTAGACAAATTCCAAATAGTCAATGAATTAATGTAACAAATTAATTTAATATATAAAAGAGTATTACAGTTACATTGCAAGTATCCATGATAAAAGATTGAAGTACCCCGGAGATTGAAGATTTTTGCAAGAGTGAAGATGCAGGCAGCAGGAAAGGTAAATGCAAAAGCAAAGATGCAGGCAGTAGGAAAGGTAAATGCAAAAGCAAAGATGCAGGCAGCAGGAAAGGTAAATGCAAGAGCCCTTCCTCAAACCCTCGCTCTGGTTATATCCTAAAACTCAAGTTAACTGACCTAAGGAAAACAAAACCAGTCCTGTAGAATAAACCCCTTATCAATCCCTGGGGCTCTTCCTATGACAGAGGGGTGTTATCTCAAGGATCACACAAGCTACGCAATTAAAAGCAACCCCTTTTGTCTCTGCATTCGCTCCATACAGAAACAAATGTTAACCATAAACATTCCAATGATAGCCTACTGGAATAGAAATTAAGTACATAGGTGTCACATAGGGTACCTGCATGCGCGTTTGTGTTTTTTCCCCTCCTGACTTTTCCCCAGGTGTCCCTTATGTTCCTGATTATGCTCGTTGGTGTTTCCCACCTGGCAGTCATGAGTGCAGCGCCTGACTGCTGAGGTGGACCAATCAGTGGACAACCCTCCTAATTCCTTTTTCCATTACCCAGTCACATCACACATCCCTTGTTTAAAAACCCAGTCAGTTGGTTCTCCCAGAGAGACTCTTTTGATTTACCCCACATGGACATAGACATTCTTGAGATACATACCTTTTTTGATAGACAGACACTTTGCTCATACATACATCACTTAGTTTAGCACATACATCTCACTTCGTCCTGTTTCATGTGAGTATGTATTGCTGTG
>JACXGI010012431.1:7646-22901 GCA_016801175.1 Esox masquinongy | reverse complement strand
ATCTACAATGGAATGGTTCACAAATAAACATATCCAGGTGTTAGAATGGCCAAGTCAAAGTCCAGACCTGAATCCAATCGAGAATCTGTGGAAAGAACTGAAAACTGCTGTTCACAAACACTCTCCATCCAACCTCACTGAGGTCGAGCTGTTTTGCAAGGAGGAATGGGCAAAAATTTCAGTCTTTCGATGTGCAAAACTGATAGAGACATACCCTAAGCGACTTACAGCTGTAATCGCAGCAAAAGGTGGCGCTACAAAGTATTAACTTAAGGGGGCTGAATAATTTTGCACGCCCAATTTTTCAGTTTTTTATTAGTTAAAAAAGTTTGAAATATCCAATAAATTTCGTTCCACTTCATGATTGTGTCCCACTTGTTGTTGATTCTTCACAAAAAATTACAGTTTTATATCTTTGTTTGAAGCCTGAAATGTAGCAAAAGGTCGAAAAGTTCAAGGGGGCCGAATACTTTCGCAAGGCACTGTACAGTAACAGATACTGCCCAAAGTGTCACCTGATTTAAGGCTGTTTGTAGGGAATGAAGGAAATAAAAACAGCAAGTGAAGAAATAGCCACTGAACCATTGAATAACAATTAAAAAGAAACCAGTTTAAAGTTGGAGCTTATTGATCTTGATCTTTCACTATTCTTGTCCAAATTATCATCAAATTTTTAATTTGCAGCGTTATAATTGAACAACATCCATTCATTACACAGTTTGGAAAATTCTTGTTTAGCATGTTTGGTGTACAAGGCCCAGAAATGGGCAGAGGGGATTCCAGTAATAAGGAGAGGGCAAGGGCTGGTTGAAGTGGATGGGGGTGTTAACTTACTAAACCCTATAGCACTGGCCAAGGTAGCTGGATTTATTTTTAAGGTCCCGTCTTCCAAGTGTTGCATAACAGACAGTGGGGTTGAATACTAATAGGTGTAATACTATAAGGAACTACCTAGGACCGGGACAGATTTCCTGTCCAGGCCTTTCCCGTGTTCTGAAAAAAAAAGGATGATAATCAATGATACACAATCTCTATGCACTAATACAAAAATAGACATGCAAGAAAACATATGCATCTGTATAGCTTCGGGAGTAGACATAAAAATCAGATTTCATTTATTAGGCCAATCATAATAAAATAAGCAGTCTGCCATGCTCAGTGCAAGTTCCCTATAGACTGAGATGGGCAGAAATTACTTATTTTACATTTACAAAAAGCCCTAAAAACAAATGTATGTAACTGAAATTCAAGATAATTATGCTAAGTGTTGTATTTAATTAAAAAAAACATCTGCAAGGACCAACCTTAACTTCAACAACATTCTTGGTAAAGAAAGAGCTAACTAATGTTTCTTATGAAATACATTGTATCAGGACAGAAAATTACAAATGACAATATAGTCAAAAAGTAGTTTAAATGTCTATTTCAAATACTGCCCATCTCTGCAAATAGGAAACATCACTTGCATGATTTTTATTAAGAGTTTTGACCACTATCCTATTATATGTAGGGTACAAACAACCATACAGTATATTAGTTGTGGCTTTAAGACATTATTGTGACAGTCTATTTGTTGACAATATTATTTGCCAAATTATGAATGAAGGACATGAATAGATAGGACAACCTTTGTAGTCAAATTGACACAGTGGCAGAAAACAAAGCAGATGTACAAAGCAGGATCATGCATAGGAACTCATGCTTACCTAGTCAGAATTATAGGGAATTGATCAACGCCAGTGGATGTGGAATCATGTTTGGCCTCTCTGGTTCCTAAGAACGTACATCTGACTCTCTCAATCCTCTATCTTACCTCCAGGTCAACCTAGCTCAGCCAGCAGAGGCCATTCATAACTGGATCCGCGGCCATGACAAAGTCCCCGGGGCGTGGTCGGTCATTGATGGTCAGGTGCGTTCCGTAACATCCATGCACATACTGATGCACACACAGACAGGTGAAAAATGAAAGGAAAAACCAACATAAAGTGTCTCAGCAAGGTGTTGGGCCTCGACAAGCCGCGAGAACAGCTTCAATGTGCCTTGGCATAGATTCTACGTGTCTCTGGAACTCTACTGGAGGGATAGTATATAATTCTTCCAAAAGATATTCCCTCATTTGGTGTTTAGATCCTTTCTCCTTGCCATCTTGATCCAAAACCGAGGTCAACTGGACCTACTCAGTATTTTTTATATATGCCACAGATAGAGATGAAACGGTATGAAAATTTCATATCACGGTTATAGTGACCAAAATTATCATGTTTATCAGTATTATTGCAGTATTGTTAAAATGTGCTGGAAATGTTCAAAAAGTACTCATACCCACACTGAAATCATTTCACCAAGTTTTATATCGAAAACGAACAAACAAATAAAATTAGAAGCACTATGCACTTTGTGTGCATAAACATTAAAATAATTAACATTAAAGATGGCACCATGTGGTTATGACAGATGAAAGTTTCCCTAATGCAGGTTTTAATGAGCACAACCTTAAGCAAATCAAATATGCATATAAACGCAACACAAGTAAAGCAATGTGCATGTAAGAACAATACAACCATATGTAAACAAATCCAATGTGCAGGTGTTAAAATAACAACACGAATATGTAAAAAAATCAAATGAACAGCACTGACTAGCACTGTCCGTTCTCTCCTTCATGAAGAAATAAGGTGCTTCTGGCCAAACTTACTGTATGTATGCATCTATGTTCACTTGAGATTAAAATGTAAATTTGTCAGCATATACTGTATACTTCATCCCGTTTTATTTACCTTGCATTCACGATAGTGGGTGGTGGTCGTGATAATTCAAGAGATGTTAAAGGAAATGTTCGCTATTTTTTAACCTGGGGCATTTTTTATGATTATCTAGCATAATCTTGGACTCTGGAGACACTTATTTCGAATTATTACAGTTTTGAGTTTGTTTGATTTTTAAAGGAAGCCTCTCTCCGGGCAACAATGGAAGTGAACGGGGCAATCGATATAGCGTTCGAAAATACACCAATCAGCCATAACATTATGACCACCTGCCTAATATTGTGTAGGTCCCCATTTTGCCGCCAAAACAGCCCTGACCCATCGAGGCATACTTGTAGTTCATTAGGCACTCCACTAGACCTCTGAAGGTGTGCTATGGTATCTGGAACCAAGACGTTAGCAGCAGATCCTTTAAGTCCTATAAGTTGCGAGGTGGGGCCTCCATGGATCGGACCTGTTTGTCCAGCACATCCCACAGATGCTCCATTGGATTGAGATCTGGGGAATTTGGAGGCCAAGTCAACACCTTGAACTCTTTGTGTTTCTCAAACAATTCCTGAACCATTTTCGCTTTGTGACAGGGCACATTATCCTGCTGAAAGAGGCCAGTGCCATCAGGGAATACCGTTGCCATGAAAAGGTGCACATGGTCTGTAACAATGCTCAAGTAGGTGGTAGGTGTCAAAGTAACATCCAAATGAATGGCAGGACCCAAGGTTTCCCAGCAGAACATTGCCCAAAGCATCACACTACCTCCGCCGGCTTGCCTTCTTCCCATAGTGCATCCAGGTGCCATGTGTTCTCCAAGTAAGCGACGCACACGCACCCGGCCATCCACATGATGTAAAAGAAAACGTGATTCATCAGACCAGGCCACCTTCTTCCATTGCTCCATGGTCCAGTTCTGATGCTCACGTGCCCATTGTAGGCAGGGGACAGCATGGGCACCCTGACTGTTCTGCGGCTACGCAGCCCCATACGCAACAAACTGCGATGCACTGTGTGTTCTGACACCTTTCTATCAGTACCAGCATTAACTTTTTCAGCAATTTGAGCTACAGTAGCTCGTCTGTTGGATCGGACCACACAGGCCAGCCTTCGCTCCCCACATGCATCAGTGAGCCTTGGCCGCCTATGACCCTGTCGCTGGTTCACCGCTTTTCCTTCCTTGGACCACTTTTGATAGGTCCTGACCACTGCAGACCGGGAACACCCCACAAGGGCTGCAGTTTTGGAGATGCTCTGACCCAGTCATCTAGCCATCACAATTTGGCCCTTGTCAAAGTCGCTCAGATCCTTACGCTTGCCCATTTTCTAACATATCAACTTTGAGGACAGAATGTTCACTTGCTGCCTGATATATGCCACCCACTGACAGGTGCCATGATAACAAGATTATCAGTGTTTCACTTCACCTGTCAGTGTCATAATGTTATGGCTGATCGGTGTGCATGATACATTTGTTTTTCCAAAACGGGAAGACCCAGGTATATTGACATAGGTCTTCGTATGTTCTGAAAAAAATGTTCCAAAACTAGCACTGTATCAATGGTTATGTTCTACGTGAAACCAAACTATTTTTTCGTAAACAATGCACTACATCAGAACAAATGTAAACTTCCGCACTCGAGCTAACAGCGCTGTTTGTGGGAGCGGTGCTTTTTCAAAATACAGTTGAACTACGGGGCTGAACCCCCGATTGGAATGTACTAGCTAGCAACAATCAGAATTTATGGGAATTCATCACATTTGTTCGACAATGTGCGGTTCCCATTTGTGATAATAAAATGAAATCTAGCTCAAGGATCATAGGCTTCCGTTCTCTGACCCTGAAAGTATGGCTCAACGTCCTACAGGTAGATGTAAACACCCCAGTCGATCAACTTTGCTTGGCTGACCATCGGGTTTGCGGGGAACATTTTGATATTGTTGATATTACTAAGAATGTACAACAAAAAGGAAATACTAAAGTTTTTTTTTAAATATGTCTGTTCCCCGTGTCGGACATGAAGCGCAACCAAACAGCCCTGGAGTACAGGTATGTGGGGCGAAATCCTATTCATTAGCCTACTATGAAATGAAACCTATTTTGGGAAGGCAACATTTTATTTTCGTTCATTGCAATTATCAGAGGAGCCCGAGGTTTTTCGAAACACTGTAGGAAAATAACTGACATGGCCGTTCCAAACAGGAGAAATCGTGCTAATGCTAGGTAGTAGTAATTTCAGTACCTCCACATACCAATGCTGCTGAAAATGGCTTACGACAGTATTATCCAAATAGCTGTTACAGTACATGCCTATTTACTGGTGCGAGTGCAATGTGTGTGTAAAAATGAGGCAGTGAAAAAAGGAAGACAAAAACCTGAGCAAATCTTTTTCAAGACTTTATCTAAAAATAACAGACCTCACGTTTGGAAGCAAGAAACAATAATCCGTGATCCCCTGTGACAAACTGAACCAATATATACTGAACTAATGACTAAGTAAAAACAGGTGCGTCCGCGGGGTGCGCTGCTGCCATCACTCTCCGGCCGGTGGTTAATACACTGGCGAGGTGGAACGCCGGATAGGAAGAGGAGCTGCGGTGCCATGCGGAGCAGACGTTACACTTACAGATTTCAGAGTTGCCCGTTTGGTCCCTCCAGCCTCTATGTCCTTTTGCGGTACCACGTAAGCGGAGCCGGCCATGAAGCGAATGTCTCTTACTGACTGACTGACTGACTGAATGACTGACTGACTGAGTGAGTGAGTGACCGACCAACCAACCGATCGATCCTTGTTAAATAGCGTAGTGGTTAGAGACGCGAACCTGCAACCAACAGGTCCCTCATTCGAATCTTGTCACCGTCAAAGCAAATTATGCGTTAGGATTTGTTCCAGATAGATGAACACTTTGCTGGCTACAACCTTCAGTAGCTGTGTTTTAGTAAGCCTAAAATAAAACTGTTCACGGTTATATTGCAACTATTTCTGGTGGATTTTCGAAGTATGCATCCGTGCATGCTTTTTGGGTCAGGATAGTCAAAAACTACTCTGGCTACAACCCTCAGTAGCAACGTTGTAGTAAGCCTAATATAAAACTGTTTATATTACTACTATTTCTGGTGGATTTTCGAAGTATGCATCCGTGCATGCTTTTTGGGTCAGGATAGACAAAAACTACTCTGGCTACAACCCTCAGTAGCAACGTTGTAGTAAGCCTAATATAAAACTGTTTATATTACTACTATTTCTGGTGGATTTTTGAAGTACGCATCCGTGCATGATTTTTGGAGTAATATAGGCTGGATAAAACTGCCTTGGGCTGTAAAAGAGTAGGGGTTCCCACGATTTTCTCGTCTTTTCACTTGATGAAAAGGTCAGTTATCATCATCTATATTGATAGTTATTGTATCAATGTCATTCATGAATGAAAGAACAACAAACGTTTTTGTGCCATGAAATAGCTTTGGCTGTGTTAAGTGCATATTCAGTCTCACTAGCAATTGCTCACATCTTATGACTATTCCAAGTAGTAACTTAGATACTAATAAGCCTATTACTGGCTAATAAGCTGTTAAAATGGCCAGTGGAAAAAGCAATACATTTCATAGATGCTATTTGTGGTGGAGGTAAAGTTAATAAGAAACGTTAGTCAGTTTAACACAATGCTTAATGGTGTCTAGCGAAATATTCAAACTTGGTGTGACGTTAATGTGTGACAAAATGATCTAATGCCGAGATGCTATACCGACACCGGATACATGTGTAGCATTATGGTGTAGTGGTTAAAGACACAGCCATGTGGGAGACCCGGTTTTGAATCCATTGAGGGCAACAATATTTATCACTTAATTGTGGGCCAGCTGAACTAGGCTTTTTTGGTTTATTGCAATTTATTTAGGGGACGTGGAAGAAGGTTTCCAAAACAGCCCGGTTTATGAGAGCCTGAAGGTCTCTGCCGTCTGTTGCACACAATGGAGCTGATTGAGACTCATCCATAGACACATCTAGGTTCTCGATGGCATTCGGTAGCAATAAATCCAAATTCTTACAGCACAAACTCTCCTCGTCAATGGGCATCTGCTTGCACCTTTGGCAAGAACACCAAAAGTCCCCTGAGGTTCTTGGTCTGGCCTAGGCCGCGACGTTGGGTAGTTGCAGATCTTCACCTCTCCTCTCATCCATTGCTTCTAATTCTTTGTCTGTATACACTGGCTCAAACCTGTAGGCATTGCCGTCAAAATAGTGGGCTACTTCAGGCATGCAATCTTCTTGGTGTTCCATTGTAAGTCAAACAAAAATGAAAAGTTGTTTTAGCTGATGGTAAACAGCCACGAATAGACTACTAGCTAATGTGGGCTACGTTTTTGTAAACAAAGCCTGTTACTGGATATAGCCTCCTCACAAACAGATTCATCTGCGCGGCATTAGCTAATACAATACATTATCCATAAAGAATAAACAGTGGTAACCATTGATACAATGCTCGTTTTGGCACAAATTGTTTTCGGAGAACATATGGAGACCTATATCAATATACCCTGGTATTCCCGTTTTGGAAAAACGAATGTATCATATATTTCCAAACGCTATATCAGTTGCCCTGTTCACTTTCATTGTAGTCCAGAGAGAGGCTTCCTTTAAAGAAATCAAACAAACTCAAACCTGTAATAATTTGAAATAAAAGTGTCTCCAGGAGTCCAGGATTAGACTAGATCAGTGTTTCCCAATCCTGGTCCTTGGGACCCAAAGGGGTGCAGGTTTTTGTTTTTACCCAGGCACACACACCTGATTCAAACTAAAGAGTTGATGATAGGTTGATTACGTCAATCAAGTGTGTAACTGGTAGGGCAACGTTTGAAACGGGTGTGTGAGTGCTAGGGCAAAAACAAAAACGTGCACCGTTTTTGGTCCCCAGGACCAGGATTAGAAAACACTGTGCTAAATAATCAGAAAAAAGGCTCCATATTCAAAAATATCGAACCTTTCTTTTAAGTGGTTTTCAAAGCAATTTTGTATTTTTTGCTTCAATTCAGTTTCCCTCAACACTCTTGTAAAACCCAAAATATGACCACACTTTAGATTTGGTCCTCTTAGAAGGCTGAAAAATGTCCTGAGCGCCGTCATTGCCTTCCGCCATGTTTTCACACAAAACAAAACCCACATTGCATGCTATGCATGCGTCAGACTGTTACTAACTTTGGTTGATGCTAGACAGTATTTACTGTGAGTTTTTCAAACTGTGGTAATCAAGGTTTTAATGATAATTTAAATTTGAAACAGTAATACTTTCCATCTGGAATGTATACTTCCTGTATGGAAGTATCTGCATTCGTTATGTGCCTCCACTCATTTATTCAAGTTTTTCCTTTAATTTGTCACCCACATATGAATGACCCATATATTGGGTCTTATTATCTGTGTGTTTATGTAACTGTTTGATGTTCTATTTTTGTATTACTGTGTGTCATTGCCAGTGTGAAAGTGTAACCTGTGTCGTCGGTCCACCCTTAGACTGTGACCTTATATGGGTCGTCCATGCTGAGCGGGTCAGTGCCAGCGGGTCAGCCGCTGGACATTGAAGGCGCATCCCAGCCTGGAGTTGTCACCAAGAACGGTCTGGTTCTGTTCGGGTCAGATGGCAAAGCGGTGAGTTGTAGAATGGTCTACATTTCTTATATGCTTGCTTTTTTTAAATTCAAATAGACACACAAAATAAATAGAGAAAGTTACTGGCAACTGTCCCGTTAAGGATTTGTCGCCTTGTAGCAGCCAATAATGTAATAACTGCTGTTAATGTAATAACTGCCAATAACGTAATAAATTTTCCATTCTTAAATATAATAAAAGTCAATAATGTAAAAACCTACCAGTAATGTAATAACATTTCTAAACCAATAACGTAACAACTTTTTGCCCATAATATAATAAGTTATTACATTATTGGCTGGCTATTACATTATTGGCTGGGTAAATAAAAATAAAAATTACAATTGTAATAATTGGAGCCAATAATGTAATTTATACTTATATCACTGTGTGTTTAAGTTTTATTTATTAAGTGTCAGACTTCCATTCCATAACACTTACCCTTACTGTTGCTTCTTCCAAGTAGCTGCACAAAAACCTGACCAATCCTGACCCCTGAATCTTAGTCCTAACTCTGAGAAAACACACAAAACACGCTCTTCTGTAAGTTTCATGCAGTTTTACAACATTTTGTAATTTGTTTCGGGATTAATGTCCATTTCAAACTATATGCTGTAGGTAGCAGAGAGGCCCTATCAGATGGACCAAAAATGCAGGAAATTAATAGACACAATCCATATTCAGTCTTCCATTTACATCCCAGTAGGGCATCTTTGAGAGCTCTCTTAACCCTAAGTTGATACTTGTGATTTAGATATGTCAACTGGGGGCTACACCTGAAGTAATGGGTGAAGCAGCTCACCTCTATCTTTTTCCAAACCCAAGATTTATGAAATTATAATCAAAATATTGACTATTCGTGACTGCACTCAACATGCAACCATGTCAAAATAACAATAGGTAACATTTTGGGACTTTTAAATTGTCAGCTACACACTTGTTTCTGTAGGTTGTAACCAGATCAGACAGTTTTACATAGGATTTTGTTAGTTATTGATCCTGTAAGTTAACCTTCAAAGCATTCAATTAATTCTTAATTAACGACCCCTGACCTCTGTGTAAAATATGAAAGCTATGGAGTTGAGACTATTGCTTTGAATATGTCAACTGGGGGCTTTACCTGCAAGAGAAGCTGAAGTAGCATGTCTGTATGTTTTTCTAAGACCAAGATATGGTGAGAAATCTATTACATTTTTATCAAAATCACCATACAATATTGACTTTGCACTAAACATGCTACCATGCAAAAATAACAATAGGTAACATTATGGGAGTTTTAAAGTTAGCAACTTCACACAAGTATCTATAGGTTGTAACAAGATCAGACAATTTTACTGTGGAATTCATTAGTTATTGATCCTGCAAATTAACCCACAAGGCGTTCAGTCCATCCTTATTGTTATTTTGGCATGGTTGCATGTTTAGGACTGTCACAAATAAGCCACTTCACCCATCACTTAAGGCTTAGCCCCCAGTTGACATATCCAAAGCACAAGTCTCAACTTCCAAGCTTTCATATTTCACACAGAGATCAGGGGTCTTAATTAAGAATTAATTAAATGCTTTGAAGGTTAACTTACAGGATCAATAACTAAATAATTCCACAGTAAAATTGTCTGATCTGGTTACTACAGTAAAATTATCTGATTCTGGCCATATCTTGGGTTTGGAAAAGATACAAGCAAGCTACCTCAGCTACTCCTTTAAGACTAGGCATGAGTTGACATACGAAAAGCACAAGTCACAGCTCCCCAGCTTTCATATTTTATACAGTGATCAAGGGTTGTTTCATGAGGATGAATTGAAAGTTTTGAAGAATAATTTACAGGATCAATAACGTTACAATTCCACAGTAAAATGGTCTGATTTGGTTCTAACCTATAGATACAAGTGTGTAGTTGCTCATTTATAAATCACAAAATGTTACCTATTTGTATTTTTGCATAGTTGTATGTTTAGTGCAGTCATTAATAGTCAACATTATATGGCGATTTGTATCAGAATTGTATAGATATTTGGCCATATCTTGGGTTTGGGAAAAGATGCAGGTAAGTCGCTTCACCCATTACTTCAGCTTGAACATTTTGAAGGGTATTTGCAGGATCAATAACTTCAAAACTCCACAGTAATATTGACTTATATTGTAATATCTTATAGATAAAAGTGTCTAGTAGCTTAGCTACCAGGTTGGAAATGTTACCTATTGTTGTTTTTGCAGCATTGTCTGCTTAGTGCATTTATGGTTATTTATGGTTAGGGTTAAGAGAGGTCTCTTATTTGGGGTGTAAAGGCATGATTATCTGAAAACATTAAAATGATGTAGTTGACAATTACACTTCACATGATGTGTCATAGCATGTTCTAAATCACCTATCAATATCCAGCTGGAATAATACAGTTAAGATATTGTTTTAGTTCATTTTGTGAAATAGGGTTAGGGTTAGAATTTGATCTCTTTGAGATCATGCGATCTACAACGATGATTTCCCCATTTATAACAAAAACACATTACCATGGAGAGAATGAGAGAACAATCTGATTACTAGCTACCTAGGTATGAGCCCTCAAAGATTGACCCCCTCCCCCCTGATATTCTCTCTTTTTTTGTATTGCTATTAGATAGGGCCTCTAGGTTAACAGTCCCCAGTGTTTCCACAATTAAATATGACATTTTACAGAATATAACAAAATAACTTTGTACCATTGAAAATAGAGGAGTACAGTAATAGCCATACATTAAGTTATACTTTTTTTAAAATTGAAATTCAAGAACAGAGAGAGAGAGAGGTGTGTGTTTTCTCAGAGTTAGGACTAAGATTCAGGGGTCAGGATTGGTCAGGTTTTTGAGCAGCTATTTGAAAGAAGCAGTAGAAAGGATAAGTGTTATGGAAGTCTGACACTTAATATATAAAACTTAAACACACAGTGATATAAGTATATTATTGCATTTATTACAATTTTAATTATTTTGTATTAACCCAGCCAATAATGTAATAGCCAGCCAATAATGTAATAACTTATTACATTATGGGCAAAAAGTTATTACGTTATTGGTTCAGAAATGTTATTACATTATTGGTAAGTTATTACATTATTGACTTTTATTACATTTAAGAATGGAACATTTATTAAGTTATTGGCAGTTATTACATTAACGGTAGCTATTACGTTATTGGCTGCTACACGCCTGTGTAAAATAAAGCATTATCTATTAATCTCATCTGGCTTTTCAATTTAGTTATTACAACTCAGCTCAGGTAGCCTTAGGTGGTCCACATGTAGTGCTGTAGTATGATTTCGAAATCAACTGTTCTTTCAGAATTAAAGTCATTCTATCTTACCCTAATTTTCTGTCAAATAGCATAACAATTAAAGAAAAAATACACAGTACCAGTCAAAAGTTTGGACACACCTTATGTTGTAGGCATGGCACAGGCGCAGGGAGAAGGGGGGGGGCTTTTAATAAAGAACTAAGAAGTAACAAAAACAGAAACTACAACATGAAAACAAAACAACATTACAGTTGTTTGAAAACCAAATAATGACAGACTGAAAACACTAGGGAAGGAAGAAATAGGGAATAGGGACAGTGATATGGAACGCAGGTGAGGGTAATAATAATAAACAGGTGTCCATGCTCCAGATGAGGGAGAGAGGACGTTGGATCTCACTGGCACGGCTGCAAAGAGTGTGAAAAGCTCTCATCAAGGCAGAGGATGGCTACTTTGAAGAATCTAAAATATTAAATGTATTTTTATCTGTTTCACACTTTTTTTGTTACTACATGATTCTGTGTTATTCCATAGTTTTCATCTCTTCACTATTATTCTACAATACGAAAAATAGTAAAAATAAAGAAATACCCTTGAATGAGTAGGTGTGTCCAAACTTTTGACTGGTACTGTATTTACAAAAACACAGGCCTAATCCTAAATACTTCGGACTCTTCTCTTATCTGTTCTATGGCTCTTCTGCAGCTGATGGTAAGGAACCTGCAATTTGAGGATGGCAAGATGATCCCTGCTTCCAAATACTTCTCTTCAGGGGACACAGCCAGTATGGAGCTGACAGATGATGAGAAAAAGATGGCAGAGGAGATACGAGTATGTGTCTCATAGTATCTTAAAAGGCTTGAAGCATGCCAATGTGGTATAAATTGTCTCTACTAGGAAGAAAACTGTCACTTATTACAAACCAAATGGTTTGAGCTCTGCATTTCATTCTCTTTGAGTTATTAATGGGTTAAAATATCAATAAGGCAACTCCAGGGTTAAAGGCAGTATGTATGTACTCCATGTTGCATAAGGTCCAAGAACTGACCTTGGCCATCTACTGCACCCCTTTGGGCCTTATTTCTATAAAGCCTTATGCTATAAATTCTTGATTCACATAGAAACTGGTAAATTAGCTCCACTGACTCAGTGTTTTATCACTCCAGAGCATCTGGAATGGAATACTGGGTAACATTGCTGTAATTGAGGAAACCACTGACTTCTTCAAGTCAGGGGCTGCCTCTATGGATGTGGTCAGGTGAGCATTGACTTCACTGGCATTAACCAGGATAAATTGAGCTGGTTTCCTTTTTTATGTTTATATTTTTTATGTTTATATTTATTTATTATTGTTCAGCTTTCAATAATCTTGGTGACTTCTGTGACCACTGAAACCACTGAACCTGACCAACATAAGCTACTACCTGACCTAACTTCCCTGTGACCATTCCTAAACGCAGGCTGGTGGAGGAAGTCAAGCAGAAGTGTGCAGGCGTACAGCTGCAGAACGAGGACGTGTACATGGCCACCACCTTCCAGGACTTCATCCAGATGTTCGTCAGACGGCTGAGGGGGGAAGACCAGGAGGAGGAGATGGTTATTGACTATGTTAGTCTGACACATTTTTCACTGGGGTTAAATTATGTTACTACAGTAGCTAGTTGATGGAACTTTTCAAGTGTTATAGATTACTAGCTTGTTTTTGTATTATAAAGTGTCTGGCTCAGGATTGAATGTAAGCGATGGACAAGTGTTCCTTCACATTATCAAATGTCAGAAATACCATTTCAGTTGGGGACACTTTTAACTGTACTGAGAATCTAAACTATAAAGATCAAAAATACTTTACTGCATAAGGTCACTCACATAGAAGAATCATGGTCATTGCCACTGTAGGTTAGTTTGAGTGGTTGTTGAGCCACCGGCATCATATGTGCTGTGAGCAACAGCCCCAGAATGAAGATGGGCTAGTGGTAACAAAACAAATTATCTAGAATCCGGCTAGCCAACCAGCACAGATGCTGTTACTGTTAATGATGAGCAACCTAGAGATTCCCAATGACTCTGTTTTAAGTGTATATGTGACACGGCCTGACAAAGGTTATTTCAAATGAAACAAATATACACGTACTGTAAGATACTGTCTTGGTAATATTAAACCAGTGGTTTTGCTGTCAGGTGGCTAAGCATGTCAATAACATGACGGTGAAGATGCCTTGGCAGTGTTTCATCAACGGCAAGTTTGAGGATGCGGAGGACGGCAAGACCGCAGATACTATCAACCCCGCCGATGGTTCAGTGAGAATAAACACACACACACATCCTGCTCATATTTCATACTCTGAAATACAGTGGATATAAAAAGTCTACACACACCTGTTAAAATGCCAGGTTCTTGTAATGTAAAAGAATGAGACAAAGATAAATTATGTCAGAACTTTTTCCACCTTTAATGTGACCTATAACGTGAACAATTCAATTGAAAAACAAACTGAAATCTTTGAGGGGGAAAAATAAAAAATAAAAAACTCACAATAACCTGATTGCATAAGTGTGCACACCCTTAAACTAATACTTTGTTGAAGCACCTTTTGATTACAGCACTCAGTCTTTTTGGGTAGGAGTCTATTAGCATGGTACATCTTGACGTGGCAATATTTGCCCACTCTTCTTTGCAAAAGCGCTCCAAATCTGTTAGATTGCGAGGACATCTCCTGTGCACAGCCCTCTTCAGATCACCCCACAGATGTTCAATTGGATTCAGGTCTGGGCTCTGGCTGGGCCATTCCAAAACGTTAATCTTCTTCTGGTGAAGCCATGCTTTTGTGGATTTGGATGTGTGCTTTAGGTCGTTGTCATGCTGCAAGGTGAACTTCCTCTTCATCTTCAGCTTTCTAACGGACGCCTGAAGGTTTTGTGCCAAAATTGCCTGGTATTTGGAACTGTTCATAATTCCCTCCACGCTGACTAAGGCCCCGGTTCCAGCTGAAGAAAAACAGCCCCAAAGCATGATGCTGCAACCACCACGCTTCACTGTGGGTATGGTGTTCTTTGAGGGATGTGCAGTGTTGTTTTTGCGCCAAACATACCTTTTGGAATTATGGCCAAATAGTTCAACCTTGGTTTCATTAGACCATAACACTTTTTCCCACGTGCTTTTGGGGGACTTGATGTTTGTTTTTGCAAACTTCAGCTGGGCTTGGATGTTTTTCTTTGTAAGAAAAGGCTTCCGTCTTGCCACCCTACCCCATAGCCCATTCATATGAAGAATACGGGAGATTGTTGTCACATGTAGTACACAGCCAGTACTTGCCAGAAATTCCTGCAGTTCATTTAATGTTGCTGTAGGCCTTTTGGAAGTCTCCCTGACCAGTTTTCTTCTCGTCTTTCATCAATTTTGGAGGGACGTCCAGTTCTTGGTAATGTCTCTGTTGTGCCATATTTTCTCCACTTGATGATGACTGTCTTCACTGTGTTCCATGGTATATCAAATGCTTTGGAAATTCTTTTGTACCCTTCTCCTGACTGATATCTTTCAACAATGAGATCCCTCTGATGCTTTGGAAGCTCTCTGCGGACCATGGC